>WAAG01015986.1:36450-62884 GCA_013390105.1 Tichodroma muraria | reverse complement strand
CCACAGTGCAGGGCAAGGAAGAAGTCTCCTTTTCTGGGATCTGAGATGAAAAGATTTTTCCACCTAGAGTAAGATTCAGACATAATTCAAATATCTCAGTTGAAATTCTGGAAAAGTGATTTTTAGTTCCCTTCAAGTTATGGGCTTTCAAGGTTTTTCTTATATGAAAATTTCCCAAGCACATCCATTTCAACTTCAATGGCTTCATTTTACATTTTACTCTGAGTATTTTGGTGCCAGTCTGAAACCGTATCTCTATCACAAATGCAGAAAGCAGAATTATTTTGATAAGTCCTTTGATCCTATGAATTTGATCTGAGCCCCCCTCACAAAACAGAGATCCATAGGGTGGTCATTTCTGTTTAATACAAAGGGAAAGGGAAAAAAAAAATCCTTGTCCCCTTTTAAAAGGCATCCTACTGGAGTGGGGCAGGGGAATGTGGGTGTCTCCAGCATCCTGGAGACCCAGTCTTTGAATAATTTCTTTAAATCAACCTTAACATGCATCCCAGCCCCCAGATCTCACCCTCTATTAATAATGTCCCTTAGCTATTGGTCAGCAATGAGCAATCATAAATACTGAACATTTTCTGAATATGAAGCAGTGTAACAGAAGAGGGAATGAGCATTACCTCTTGCAAGAATGGCCTTTTGCCTGGTGGTTGGGGGTTTAAGTTCCTTCAGGCAGACTTCATTCGGAAAGCTGGTTTGAAAAGGAAAAACAACTGCCTTTATTACACACCTGCACTTGTTTGGTAGTGTAACCATCTCTGTATTGCCAGCCTCTTCCTAGTGTAATAGAAAATTTGAGCATTTCAAATACCTATTAAATCAAACAACTTATAAATAGCTTATGAAGCATACAAATTGGATGCTAAACAGTATTTAGGAAGATATTTAGAAATGGGTTATTTGCTAATGGAAAACATTGTAACAAATAAATAATAGTCCTTATTATAGATTCATGATAATATTAGATAACATTTTATATAGAAAATACTTTTTTGACCCTTACCTATTTTCCTGTGCTACTAAAAGCCTGATCACTGAAGTCTGGTGCAGAATTTGCATTACTGTCTTGAGGGGCTGTTTCAGAGTGCTAGGTGGCACTGGAAAATGTTTCTTGATCCCCAGCTGAAAATATTTTCCTGCTCTGTTTATTTTGCCCCACTGGTTCTGTAGTGTAGACCAGTGAAGCCACGGGGAGACACAAGGAGTGCTGGCAGTACACATCAGCTGAAGAAGAAACTTACAGTCCCTTAATACACCTTCAGATGAGTTTTACCTCTTTAATGAACTCCTCCTCAGATACTTCTGATTTTTTGTGCTTTCCTGAAGCTGCAGGATTCATTCTTTACCATTTCACAAATTTAACTCTTTATAAACTTTGCTCCATCATTATTGTAATGCTTTCTCATAGGCACAATGGTGTCAGAATTGTTTTGTTTTGCTTACTGTTACCAACATATCTAGACAGCTTTAAAGAAAGAACTGCAGTGGTTTATATGATGCTGAAGTGCTGCTCTGCAGCAGAATGTTCTGCAGGAATGGTGCAATATGTGTGTAGTGTTTTGTATGGAATTATGCATCAACAGATAGTATAGATGATGAAAAGTCCGAAGTTGATCACTAGGTGATCTCTGATTTAACCAAGACCTGTTAATGAACAAAGCTTTGTTTTTCTTAAGAGATTCTCCACCCCAGAGGAACAAATATTGTGGTGATTTTGTGGTTAGAAAGCTATTTGCTGCTTTCTTTGTCATGTTTGAGGTGTAGTTTAGGATTTTCCTGCAAGTTTTGGGGACTGTATTAAAGAAAATGGTATCATTACCTTTCCCTTTCCTCAGTGTCATGTCCTTGCCAATTTTAAAGCTATTTGGTTTAATTTAAAATGGTGTTTCACTGTGGTACTTACTACATGGATCAAGTATGTTTTTTGGGAATGCTTTTAGAGAATTAGGGTTTGACAAGGTGCAGTAATGTTTATACATATTTATGTACATTTAAGCATGAAATTGATTCTTTTTCAAGATAACAGATAGACAGATCCCTAAGGCTATTGTCTTTATTCCACTGGTTTTCTGTATCACTATAAATGAACTTGGCTGGCTGTCATAAAAATCTTCACTTCCATAACAGGCAGAGAAATGTAATTGCTTTTGTAGAATTGCATACCGTAAGCCCAAGGGCTCTCAGTGTATTTTATTACAGTTCCAGTTGACTGATGGGGATTAACCTCATGCTAATCACTGTAAATGTAAACCCTTCTGTCTCAGATGGTGCTTACTACAAAGATTACTCATGTAATTTATTCATAGAAACAATAAGATTTTTAGAAGCTATTTTAAAATCTAACAAACTAACACATTACTTCTGACCATCTATAATATTTATGGTGCACTTCGAGTCATACAAAATATACTGCTCCTGAATTTGAACAGCAAAGAGGAAATATCTTCCAAGCTGACAGCATTTAAACTCTTTAAAACATCAAATTTGTGAAGTGATAATATTGTTAGCATTTTTGTAAGTGATTCTTCAAATATTTTTATCCCTGTCATGTGTCTTGCTTAATGAGATGAATATTCAAGCCAAAAGGAATAATAACAAAAAGATTGTTATTCTGGAGACTCACATAAAGGAGTAAGCTATAATGTATATTTTACCTTTAGTTCTGAATTTTGCACAGTAATAATGTCTAGCCTTGTTAGTGGTGTGGTATTCTGTCTCATGTCTTGGGAGGATCTAGCAGAGGATTAGACTAGGTTTCCATGACAGAATATAACCCAAGCTCACCCTGTGCTTTCTTTTCTCATTAGAGAAAGTAAGAGCAGCAAATTTGACCTCACATAAACATTTTCCTTAACGTAATCTGGACAAAATTTGACGACATTTCTTCACTGAAATCAACAGTGAAAATCTCAGAAGTCTCTCCGGTCCCAGAATTTCCATCCCACCTCTCCTCACCTCAGCACTCGTTAATTGGTTTGGGCAGATACAACACTGCATTGTCCCCTTTGGTCTCAGTGAGCCATGGACACGCTGTGACCTGGGCACCTGCTACCACCACTGCAGGCAGTGGTCGCCAGAGCCTGTGCAAGCGGGAATGAGCTACAAAGGACTAGTTCCAAGCTGCTAGAGATTTAGGGATTAGTCTTTCCTGAAGATGATACTTGGTCCAGAAAAGCTGCTGTCAGGCATATGAGTGTTTCCAAGGGATATTTTTATTTTATGAAGTCTGTCACAGCTGGAAAACAGTAGTTCAGCTAAAATGATGCTTAGAAATGTTTTTTTGTCTCCTTTATTGACAGTGGAAAATGCACTGTATCTCTTGTATATGTGTGTGCTGGAGTCTTTACTAAAATCTTCACTGGGAGTAAATCTGTAAAATTATTTCAAGGTCTTCTGCAAGTAATCAAACATTTCTATTATACTGCCATTATTGTATTACTAGATGGTATATGTGATACTAAAAAAATGATGTATTTTCGTAATATAAATGTTATTAAAATGTCCAACTTCAATCACTGTCAGCCTTTTATAATATCTACATTGTCAGAACCTTAATTTGTTTGAAATGCTTGAAAGTTTATTACTTATTCATCAGCATCTTAAATTAGACAGCCTCAATATCTCAACTCTCTGTAGCAGGGCATGCTGATTAGTGTTTCTAGAAAGATTTGGCATAAGGTAGGTTGATGCTGGCAGAGAGAGGTGGGTAGCATATGTAGTGCATTATCACTATACATTTTCAGTGTTGACAGGAACAGAAGCAAACTGACATAACACGTCTTGATAAGTAATACTGCTATTACCAGTGTCACTTTTATCACCAGCTACGCAAAACATTGACCCAGGACTCCGATTTGGTGTTAAAATAACATTGGCATGTATTGACATGTATATCATATTGATTTTGTCATGACACTCCTGGGCAGGAGTAAGATTATTGTATATTGCTTCTGTTTACTTGCTAGCATTGCCCTTAATATCTCCTCCAGAAGGCAGCAGTTATTTTTGTGCCTTTTTTCCCCCTAGCGACAAAGATACCACTTATTGGTTTGGATATGAAATGCTTATAGGTAACATTTTCATATGAGAGGCTGTCATACAATTAATTTCATTGCCAGCAATTCAAGTAGTGAACGGATTCAACGTCATTCTAAAGATTATTTTTTTTTTCCAGAATGCAAATTCATTTTTGTGATTTCCATCAAATTTTGATGTCTGGAACAGCATACTTTTTCTGTTAAAAATGGAATTTTACTATTACATATGTAATGATTGATTCATCTTTAAGATGTGCCAATCATTTGATTGCAATTAAAGTTGATTAGAGGTTGCCTAACTTCTGAATGTGAATGACTGGTATCAAAATACTAGGCTGATCTAGTGGAGGTAGTCTGGAAAACAACGTGCTGCAAATTGCATAAACCTCCAAAGTACAGGAATTGTAGGGTAGTATAACTGGCATGGACTCTGAATGGATGGTGGGAACCTGAGCAGTGAGGCATTTACTTGCACAAATTCATGATGACTTAGCACTCTAGATCTCACTGGAGTTGATTTGGCCATAGACTTTTATTTTCACTGTGTAGGTACTATGGAAGGATACAGAAAGTGAGGGGTTTTGTCTGGGGCACAAATAGCTCAGCAGTGCACATTTGGACAAAAAAATCTCTTGTGAGAGCTAAGAGGTGCTTGCTGGAACCTGTGAGTCATGAGAGGTGGGACCACAATGGCTCTTAGTCCTGCGTTGCCTTTGCAGGACTCATCTGCAGGTGCTGTGCGGTGTTTCGTCCACACAGGCACATTCCCTCTAATGCTTGGAGGGCCATGTTTAAAGGAAAGGAGGCACCACCATGCTGTGACCATCTGAATGGGAGCCACTTTGGTGTGGAGGATGAGTCATTTGGTTAGCACAGAGCTGTGCTCTGCTTATTAAATTGGGTGACGTGTTACACAATTAGCCTGTATTTGAGCTGCTGGTGACCCAGACTGGCTCGGGTCCCCCGAGCTCTGGAGCTTAGGAAAGGATGATTTGGATTTATCTGTAGTAGTCACCCAAGAAAGTTACGACCCTGGAGTGATGAAACTGCCTCAGGGAGCCATCAGGAAAAGCCAACTGTAGAAAAGAGCCCAAGCCCCGGCCCTCGAAAGCGGTAAGGACCTGACACGGAGCCACGGGGGAGCAGCTCGCCTTGCTCGGCATTCTCAGCTGTGACTCCTTCCAAATTTAGGCCTCTAAACTAGGTATCAGTTTCTTACGAGAATGAGACTATAAAAACTGCCACACTGGATCAGGCAGAGTCCTGGCTTGTGCAGGGCCCTGTCTCAGGCTGTGTCTGAGAGCTGACACCTAGAGAACAGTGAGAAAGGGGCCAGTGTTATGAACTGAACTCACATCTCTCCCTTCGCGAGGCAATTACAATACTTCATCATTAGGCACAGAGTATGTCAGTGAGTTTCTCCTAATGAAAGTCTTTAGTGTTGTTTAACTAATTGAATATTCACTGGGCCAGAGTTGGGGACCTAAATTGTCCTTTCCATTCCCATGTCCTGATCAACAGCTGATCCTTAGCTGCTTCTTCATTGCCCTAAATATTAATTATTTATATGGATTTTTTTTGTGTAATTTCTATGTATTTGTTAAATGAATCCCTCTTTGTTACCTTATACTAACCTAGTATTTTAACATTTTTTTCCTTAAATATTCTTGTTATGGGTTTCTTTTTCCCCCCACCTAATGATTCAGTTTTCCTCAGAAAATTTCAAGAAGCTTTTAATGGTTCTCTGCATTCTGAACAGAATTTAGTTGAGTGTTTGAAAATCTCTTACATTTGATGTTAAAATCTAACAGCAAACCAATTCTGTGTGACTTTGTGCACCTTCCTTTGCTGCTACATGAGTAAATTACATTATTTGCGTATTCTTCAAAGATATCATGCCTCTATTTTATTTTAGATTTAATTTTTCAATAATTATATTTTCATTTCTTAATATTAATGATATTAAAAAGCTTTTGCATTGAACTATCTCTCATTAGGCTCTCAGAAATTGTGTTTGATATGGTTTTTCATGATGTTTCAGGCTTGTTTTACCAGGTTTTACCATGAAAGGCCACATGACTGCAAATGCTTGACTAACACATTCAGATGAGTTATCCCCTGTTGGCAGAAACACATTCTCATGCTGCCCAGGGAAGAAGTAATGGTAGGCTATTTAAATAAATCCATTTGCACTACAGTAATTTTTTTTTATTTTGCAGTTGTGGATGTCCAGCAGTCTCTAGATGATTGGTTCACTATCTGTACCTCCACTGACAGATAATGACCTTTAAAAAAAGTCTTGCAATCAGGTGTACATGCTCCAAGAGAGATAAACTAAGTTTGGATGAGAAAGCAGGTTCTGAAGTGTGCCACATGGGTAATTAGGGTTGAAGCAAGCTGATAATTTAGAATTTGGTCTTCTGAAGGGATACAGCATAATTCTTATGGAACTGTTCCTTTCATTAATCTTCATGGAATGAAGTGTGTTTTTAAGTTGCAGGTGCAAATATATGAAAGCTTATTTTACTTTTAATTTGATGCAGTCTCAAAAACATCATAAAATCTTGCTCAAGTCTAAATTTTTTCATTAAAATATTTCCATTAAAAACTCTAGAGTTTCATGTGGGCAAGGCCTAGTGTATTGTAATAGAGTAAGTATAGTCTGCTGACCTAGCTATTTGCAAAAGCAAATCCCAAATTCTTGACACTTCACCTCCACCCACATAGCATTCTCCTGTCCTTCATTTTACGAACACACACGCATAAAGACAGGCACTTTCTACAGAAACCATGCCAAAGCCTCTTAATCCTGAACGCTCTATTGAATGTTTGAGGTTCTAGTAAATTGGAGTGAAAATGCAATGACTAAGAAATCGTTTGTGTCCTATGTAGCAGACAAGGAGGTCTTAAGCAGACCTGATTTTATTTTTGTAGCACAAATCACTCTCTATAAACCTTTTTTGCTGTTGAATTTTGCCAAGAACAACTGTGTGTCAGTGCAACCTTAAATGTTGTGTTTATTTAGCATTGGTGAGGAGCCAAACAAAAATGCCTGCCAATTGCTTCAAATTTGTGACCATATGCATTTCTCATATGCACTGTTTTGGAAGAAGAATAAAGGCTGATGTCAGATCAGATGTGCAGATCCTTCACCTGCAGCCTTCAGGCTTTTTTGTGACTACCAGGTGCTGCAGCAGCTCTTGGCTGCTTGCGGGCAAAAGGCAGGTTCCAGTGAGTGCTGCAGAACAAAACCTGTCACCTCACAGTTACCTAAAGCTCCTTTCTTGCTCCTCAAATACTTCTTCCAAGGCCTTAGCATCAGGATTTTTGAGTCAAATGCTTCCTCATCTCTGGAAGGTTGTAGCACCATTAAAACATTCAATAACCTTGTCTAACAATTCTGGCTAGGAAAAGGCTTTATCAGAAGGAAGGTTTCAACCTTTGGCATTCTGTTTTCTGATGCTAATGGTGGAAGACCTCTTTCAAGGCTTTTGCTGAAAAACACATCTGAGAAAGAGACATCTGAAAACAGTCTGGTAGCTGGGTCGTTTATCAGCACTGTAGAAACGTGGGGTAAGTTTCCTTCTTGTCACTCAAAGGGAGACATATTCAGAAGCAGTTCTGTCTCTCCATTCTGGAGCTTCCACTAATCATTCCCTCCTGGATTCAGGGCACCATCCAGACTAAATGAATGAAGCCAAATATATTCTGTTAAAATGTTTTGTTCAAGCAAACTGACTTTTCTAATGTGGATGAAAATACTTAAATCAAAAATTCCTGGTCCACTGCAGAAATGCAAAGGAGATGGGATTTCCTATGTATAATGGCAATATAGTCTGTTGAGGCAACATGCAAAGAAACACAACATCTGACTTCTACTGAAATTAAAGGCAACCTTTTGAATGAATGGAATTTCATCATCTACTAGTATATTTGGTAATTTTCTAAAAGAATGGAAAGCAGAGAAAAAGTAATTTCTTGGTACAAGAGGGCTTTTAACTTACTTCCAAATATCACTTCATTAATTTCCTTAGCTTTTAAATTCTTTTTTCCATGCCAATTTCTGGCTAGTTAACAAACAAGACCTAATAGGCAGGGCAGATGCAAAGCCAGAGACTGGAGCTGTGAGACAAATACTGCATGAGGGAACAACTTTTTGGGAGAACACATGTCACTGATTACACTTGCTTTAGGAGTCACAGAATGGGTGTTTTAGGGAAGAGGACTGGGCCTGTGGGTATATCTGCCTTTTGCATTTCTTGGGCACCTGAGCTCTCCCCTTGACCTGTAGTCTCTGCTATAATCAAAACCTCACCTGGGTAGCTGTGGCAAGACTGAGCTCCTCATCACTTTTTTCCTGAAGAAAGAGCTGTAGTCAATAGGAACATAAAGTCTAACACTATGAAAAAGAATTTGACATCAATAGTACAGCAGCGCCTTTTTTGTAAAAACTGAGTTAAGAATATTTTAAAATCCAAAGATTAGTGAAAAGTGTGAATAATTAAAATTTTATCCGATTGCCAATACATTGCTATTAGGATGGTCTTGATACATGACCTAGAGCTTTAGGGGGTTTAATTTATTTATTTTTCTTTTACACTAGATATACTTCTGTGTTATGTAAACTAATTAAGCTGTTCAGAAGACATTGATTATGAACCTTTCACAGATTGCATGGTGCCTTGTGGAGGCAGATAGGAGAGCTTTATTAAAAATGCTTGTCATTTCTTAATATTGTTCACAGGACACGTAATCTCTGGGATAAAGAATACTTGCAAGAGTCACTTGCTGACGCAGAACAAGGACTTTTACTTAGTCCAAATCTGTTTTTTATCTGTAAATCTTCTAAAAATCTTTTAAAAAATCTTCTAACTTGTCAAAACATTGTGTGAAAAAGTAATGCTTGAGTTATAGGGTCTTTTCTGTTGAATTTAAATGAAAGATATATATTTGATGTCTGGTTTAATGATCCCTGCTCTTGAAAATTAAAACTATAACTGACATCTCAAACTAACAAACTGATAACTGAAATGCTTTCATTTTAAAAAACTTTATTTAACCTCCTATTTTACTTAACTTGAATTTCAATTTCAATCTTCATCCAAGATATATTTCTTCCCCTTTCAAAGCTAAGAGGAAGTTCTGAAACTCAGAATCATACTCATTTTCACTCAATTCTTGGGTTAAATCTGACTTATTTCAAGTAAATTTAAGAAAAAATGGTCCAAGATGATAAAAAAAATCACAATTTCTTCTGAAATCTTGCAGGATTTTCCTCAATACGGGCATTTTAGAGCACATTTAGCAAGCAATCTTTTCCCTGAATCTGTCAGCTCTGCTTTTAGGAGACTGCAGATTCATCTCCCACTAAGGCAAAAGGAGTAAAGGTCTCTTTAAATGGCTACAAAATTTTGGACTCTAAAACCTAGAATTTGAGGAAGAGGGCATGTGTCTTTAGCTAATAGAAAACACAGCACAAGAGAACCTTGACTTATGAACACTCCTAACATCATCAAAATGCTAAACATCCTTTACAGGAGGAGAGACAGAATCCATCCCATGTAATATATGTCAGGGATGTCACTTAATGTACAGCTTGAGGGAAATGAGTTTTCCCTGGTGATAAGAGTGGCTTAAGAATCTGTATGAAATATACTGGAATTACTGCCAGGGTCAGCCTTGATTGTACTGAGTTTATTTTGGGGTATTATTGGAAATACAGGCTTTGAACTATTTTAAGGTGATAAAGAAAATTTATAAAAAACTCTGATATTGTAGTTCTGTCAGTAAATTAATTCAATTGCTTTTTTAATCTAAAGCTATGATTATTACATTCATACCTTCCTCCAATTTCCTAGAATGAAGATACAACATGACAGTACAAGTACATAGGAATTAAGTACTGAATTGACATTGTTCCTTACTACACAAAAAAATGTTTTCCATTGCATTGTCACCTGTATTCTAATACTGGGAACTTCTGAAGAAACTATCAGTAGACAGCATGTAGATTTTTGTTCATTTCAATTAGGTCCCCTTCCCTTTTTTATAATCCTTTGATCTTCTGATCCTTTTAGTTAGTTCGTAGTATCCATAGAAAGAGTGTTATTTACACATTTTCAACTGAAACTCCAAAGTATTCTGTATAACAATGACAGGGTTTTGCTTAAATTTGAAGACTCTTCTTTAGAAGCCTGACATTAGTAGCATACTTGGTCATGAAGTGTTTTCTCACTACCCAGATTTGTTGACTAAAGAAATTATGCTTGTTCTTGGTGCAAAATGTACAGTCTGCTGTTCTCCTACGGTTCTTCTATTCTTTCTCCTACACTCTAAAATATCTGAGGAATGGTACATGACTGTATTTAGTGAATTGCTATGCCAAAGTGGAAAACAAAAAATTTTTTTAATGAGACAAAATCAAGTTTGTATATATATAATGTAAAATTATTTAATAAATAAAAATACAGTTATTTAATTGGAATAAGTGTAGCTATTCTTCCCAACAGATAAAGTCATATGAAAATGACCCTAGCACTGTTAAACATGCAGTATTCCTGATAACTGGGAAAGCTCAAGTTAAATATTTGAAGACAGCTGCTTTTTAATGATTAGCACAGAGAAGAAAACAAGATTCTAAGTTTATTATCGTGCCCTCCTGTGAACGTGCAGAAGAAGCCAACAGCCATTCAGCTTTACCTTATTGTTTGCTAGTAGCTGAGTGCCAGAATAATTACTCTTTGTAGCCAGCATTCTTCTGGGCCCACACAGACCTACTCAGAAAATAGCTCATTAAAAGGACCTCTGAAAATCCTTGCTGAGAAGGGGAAAATATGACCTCTTCTTCAGTTTTATCATAGACATTTTGTTGCTGCTTTTTTAATGTTCATTTTTTATTTATCTCCCAACTACTCTACGTACTACAGGCAGCAGTCTGCTGAAGGAGGCATCTGAATTATCAGCCCTCTGAGTTGTATTAGTAGGGGACAGGTAAGAATGCTTGTAGATGAACTTGATTATTCATTAAATGCCTGGCACAGATGACTGTAAAGGGTGCAGCTTCTGATGGGAAGCCTATTGCTGATAATACAAGATGAAATAATCCATTTCTTAAAGATTAAAATATTAACTGCCTTCCCCTATGTGTACTTTGTTTAAAAGCTGAAAATTTAGCAGATGATATTTCTGAAGTACTCTGTGTATCCCTAATGTGCTCTCAGTCAGAATTCTGTTCTCTTCTTTATGGAAAGGAGCTGTGGAATATGGGCTTGCTGGTATTACAAGACTTTCACTGCTGCCTGCTGGAATGACAGTAGGAAAAAAATGATGGCAGATTAACTAGAAGCCCTCAGTCTGGTCATATATGAGTAGATAAAGACTAAGGTTTTAATTTGCCTGCGTTGAAATCTATGACAGCATTGATTCTCTTTTTTTCGAAATGCCCTTTTCTGATTGATAAAAAAGCTTGTTAAATCCAGAGGCCAGATAGCTTTTTGAATCTTGAAAAATGTATTTGAGAGTATGTCACGATCATTTAGTGAGATAACTCCAAAACATGAAAGATGTACTGTTATCTGTCATTGGCATGTGGGTGGCAGCTGTATGGCCTTTTGAAACTTTAACACAACTCTTTCTTAATATTCTTTGGATCTCTGCTCCAAAAATAGAGTTCCTCAGCAGTACCAGTGTCCAGAAACAAGTTGTAGCAGTTTGGGAAAGGAGATATTTATTGAAAATGTGATTATTATTTTAAAATAATAGTAATGGCAGAGTCCAAACACAGAAAAGAACTTTATAGAATCTGTGCTGACAGAAGTAAATCACATCAGCCTTTACTTTCCTCCTGCCAGATCAACTATTTTTAAATGAAAATTTACTTTCCAATTAAACAAAACTTGTCCAAAACATTTTAACTCTTAAAATCCCTTACTTCTTGCAGTTTTAAAAAATGAAAATATTTTAATAAACTAAACTGAAAACCCCATCAAAAACTTAATGCACTTTTAACAAGTTTTGTTTAGCTGTGAACAGACAGCAGTAATAAAAGAGGAAAATTAGAGGAAAAGGAAACTTTTAGGGAATCAGAAAATCAATATGAGGAGACAGTTGTCAGTGGAGACATGCATATAGTAGCTTCAGGTTGTATATGAACATATCACTGCATTTTGGTGTTTTGATGAGAGCAGGTGGAGCTGGTTGGTTGTATCAGGGGCAGGAGGTAATGACCGCATCTGTTAGCTTGGGAAATGGGAATGGGCACATTAAATCTTACAGAGGTAGCTGCAGTCTCTGAGTGGGGATTGTTGGAAACTGTCTTGTATCCTCTCCTGGAAAGAATTTTCTTTGCTGAAAATGATGGCAGTGAGAATGAATTTGAACCTGAAGCTGTAGTCTTTAGGGTTTGAGGACATTTTTTCTTACAGTAAATACTACAATTAGCAGGTGACCATGGTACAAAGGGCCATGGTTGTTCATTCATTCCTGTCAGACTTGGATGGCTGGAGTGTTCACACTGTGTTGAAGTGTTTTGGATAGAGTTGTACCTGGGGAAACACAGAGAAAATGCTGTTGTGAAACAAATGATGTTGTGTTTGCCAAAATATTGCTGAGGTGCTCTTGCTAATAGCAGGTTTACCCTGAAGCACTGAGAGCCCTGATATCCAGCATATCCTCATAAGGGTCCATGAGGGATTTCACACACAACTGTTAACCTGGAGAAGTTTGAAGTGTAACTCATCTGCTAAAGTGAGGCTGTACCAGTCCTTCTTCAGTTGCATCTAAGCAAACCAGCAAGGTAGTGCTGAACTGCCTTCAAACTGAGCAGAAACCTTGCACAGGTGGGAAATGCTCAATCTCATCTGCTTTTCCAAATCACTACCAAACCTCAAGGGTGGTAGGACCAGATACCTTCTGCAACTTATGCAAGCTAGAGAAATACATATAGAGATGCAAAAATTTGCAGTTGCTCTAATTGAAAAATTAGCAGTCTAATCACAGAGTTATAATGTTAATTACTTTTTCCCTGACAGCAACAAGTTGAAGGAAGTGCTTCTCAAAAACAACATTTATACAAAATATAGCCCTTTTACTATGTAAGATGTTATCAAGAGAATGAGGGTGTTGTTATTAAAGCAGATAATTTTTCACAAGGTGCGTTTGGTTGCTCAGGCAGCTTTCTCAAACCTTCATGCACTAACTCATGTGTCGTGGTTTGGCTGTACCAAAACTGAAACCATGACACTCATGCCAGCTGGAGGCACAGCTGGCAGGACAGCACTTTGTGCAGAAGTAGAAGGCTTTACTACTATGTCTTTGGCTTCTAAGTGAGTGACTTGTATGTGTAATCCTGCAGTCTTTGTCTGTGTACAGCAGATACAGCTGTCTTGGGTGGTGTTCAGCTTGTTCTGATTCCGGTGTGTCCTGGTGGTCTTGGGCTGATACTTGGTATTCTGGATTTATCATTTATTTTGTATTCAACTGGACCACTAGTCCCCTGAGTTTATCCATTTGGGAAACTCTTTTGTGCATTACCTCTCACACTTAACCTCTCTTCAATCTGTTTTCTCTTAGCATCTCCTCATTGTACTGTTCACCCAAGTGCGCACAAGCCTTCACATACATGGGACTTATGATGTTGTCTAGGTACAGATTTACACTTAAAGTCCAAATGGGCCTATTATTGCAGCTCATTCCCAATGATCAATCAATTGAAAGCAACCTAGACAACTTTCTCACTTCTACCACTTTTATTTTCTATGCATTGTTATGGAAGCTGCCAGCATCTCCAGTCATTTGCAGGAAGGTGGATGATGCTGATCGTGGGGCTTACCCTGTGCTATGGGCCCACTTGGAGCTATTTTTCTGTCTTTGTTAACAGTTTACTTGTTCCTCTTTCATCAGTCAACACATCCTATATCTAAATTTGATGTGTTTGATATGTTTTATGTATGCCAGATACTAGTTCTTTCCTTGCTCTGTTATCTTTAATACCAGCATACAAGGTTGCATTCCTGTAGTGAGTAGCAGCTTACTATTAATGACTTGTGCTTGTAACCCTAGGGCTCCTAATCCACACTTGCACTTTCAAGGCTTCTGCTATTATCTTGTGCTTGTACTTTTGGAAGCCTCTTTTAAAATCGCTTGTTTTTCTTCAACAGCCTTCAAGCTATGATAGTGTGACATGTAGTATTAGCATGTATGCATCCTTTTTCTGGAGTCACTGTGTAGTTAATCCATTGTACAAAATAAATGGTCTGCTAGATTAGCTCAATTGGTTAAAGCACATGCTGAGAATGCCAAGGTTTTGGGTTCAATCCCTGGCCACTCACTTAAGAGTTGGACTTTTTGATCCTTATGGGTCCCTTCCAACTCAGATTATTCTGTCGTTCTATCAATAAGAGGGTGTGGTTTTCAACAGATGCAGGGATATGTGCAGGCACAGCTGTGATGCTGGGCACCATCTGCTTCCAAAATGCATTGCTTGCAAAATGTCACTGGTCTGTTACCAAACTTGCTCTGCAATGTGTCTTTGAAAGAAGAAGAGCGGAGATGCTCACCTGTGGTGGCAATGCCAGTGGCCTTGATTGTCCCCTGGTGTCGTGGGCAGGCCTGGCAGTGCTCAGTGTGTGGTGGCGGAATCTCACCACATGTGAGCCTCAGCTCTGTGGGGAGGGAGCTGCTCTGGCTGAAATCCCTCTGGCCCCAACCGCTCAGACATTTCATGATGCCAAAAGGCAAATGGTTGATGTGTGATGCTATAAAATTGAAGTTCCTTGCTAGCATCATCCCACAAGACTGATGTCTCAGCTCTGACAGATGTAAGTAGGGATTTATTTATCCTCTCAGTGCTTGATTTGAAAACTACACCCTCTTACTGGTAGGCACAGCTTTTGGGAAAAGACAACAAGCGGAATGATGTCATATAGATAAATGAGAACGTGCTTCAAGGTTGTTGTGAAGCTGACAGTAGTATTTTGGGACTCTCTTACAGGGCTGAAATTGCAAGAAACTCTTACAGGAAAAAGAATAAATTCTAACTTTCAATTTCTCACTGAGTAATCAAGACAGAATTTTTCAAAAATGGACTGGAAAATTGTTTTGCCTCACTGCTATACTAATGTGATTAGCCAGTGTGCAGCCTTTTTTGTTGGGTGGAGGTATCATGACATTGCGTAAGCATATATTATGTATATCAGTTTTTAAATGTATCTGTTAATGTGCTAGTATGGATGTTCCACACATGAAGGCATAAGTCCTATGACCTTGTAAGGACTCCAGTTTTGAGGCAGATATTTTTCTTTTATCTACAGGCACTGGATTTGATCTGAAGTCTCACATTTCCCAAGGAGTCTTCTGACAATGAACAATATAAAAATATTTGATAAGCAGTCCCTTGTGCATGTTAGATAGCACCACTTTTTTGTTTTGTTTTGATTTTTAAAAAAATTTCTTTTGCAATCAGCCTTCAAACTTTTTCAGTCTACTTTTGTCAGTCCTTGACTGCCTTCTATGGAAGGCCAGATGGCAAGCCTGACCACACTACTGCAAAATCAGCAACAATATTTCAGCTTAATTTCCAGTTGATCCACGCAGCAAAACGAACACAGGACAGCCAGAAGGAAGTGGTGATTACCTGCTGAGGGAGAAGCTAGGGGCAGCCTGGTTACGGGACTGCCTAGCTGTGGTTTTGTGCGTGGGTGGTGGACTAGAGCAGCTTGGGATGCTACAACACAGTGTTTTAACTTGGGAGATGTTGCTCCTTAGGAAGTTTCAGAGACTGGAAGCAAATAAGGGGTTTAAGGGTGTCAGTGATACTATATAAATGATTTAAAGACCCAGGTCATCTTAGGGTCTAATATTTTATGACCATTTAGTCACACTGCATTTAATTAAGTCAAGTAAGCATAACAGGTAAAATGCATTTTACTTGCCCTTCACAAAAGGAGGAAATTAAACATTTTTTTTAATAATTACTTACTTTTCATCAAACTTAGCTGTGTATGTGTTGAGCATAGCTGCATAGTATCAAGGAGCAATTACAGCTGTATAAAGTCTGCTAGGATGAAGAGCTAATTAAAATGATGTTTGAAAAAAGAACACGTTCTGAATGAGCTCTTGCACTTTGAATAATAGATGAAAATTTTTTACTACTATTAATTTGCTTTCTAGTGCTTTAGATGCATCACACATTCATTTTCAAAAGATACTTGTCTACATTTGAGTGTGTGTTGACGTAATGAAAGAAGCACAAATGATTTGCTGAAGGTGATAAAATAGGCTCATCATGAAGATTGGGGAGTTTCTGGACCACAGCTGTCCTTGGGAACTTTGGCGCAAACTTCATCTTGACTGTAATTTCATTATGGACTTTTGGAATGAGTTTAGCTTTTTCCTCTGAAGTTTCACAGTGAGAAAGTTGGTATTCAGATAATCATCTGCTGCTGTTTGTAAAAAGTATTATAAAAGCCAGAGCTCATATTGCACAATAAACAGCTAATCCATATTAGGTTACTGTGACAGCTATAATAAGTCAGGATATGAAGATAGGCTGAAGATTCTTACATCTTATTAACTGATAATTCCATCTGACTAGATTTTTCTCTGTCTCGAAGAGACAATGTCTCTTTGTGGTTTGACTTTAGTCTGAACATAGAAAAGGAGTTAAAGGAGAGATTACAGAACTTGGGCTGTGTTTTTGGATGGCCCCTCCCTCTGGCTGAGTGAATGGTGTTAGCTGTGCTCTCTCTGAGTGTCAGAGCTATATTTATCACTCAGGAATTGTGGGCATGTGAATTTGTGCTCTGACCAAAACAGTGCTCCAGTCAACAACATGTTTCTATTTCATGATATACACACTTGTTTTTTTGCTATTATTTACTCATAATTTCCTTTTCTGTCCTTTAAACAAATAAATATATTCAAAGGAAGAACTAGATGTTTCAAGAATGAGGTTTTCTCAGGGCGTTGTTTTATTAACAGAATGACTTACATTAGCAAATCAGTGGAAGAAGTGGAAACGTGAACCAGCATATTGAATTTCACTTTAGTAATCTGTATTCCAGAAGGAAGTCCTGAGAATCAATCATTGACAATGGAACCTCAATTTAAATTACAAAATAGGCAGTATGCTGAATGCATATAGAGCATATGAGAGATTAAATGGAAGTGTTAGTTTGTGTTCATAAGGTAACCAAGACAATAAAAATGGGCTCTACAAGTAAGGACTACAGAAGCTGTGGTAATGAAAACAATAATTAATATAATTTAAGTTACTATCCCCAGGGCAGCTGTAACTTAATGGTTTTAATTATGAAACAAACCTGTTTGTAAATTGATGACATAGGAGCTCGGGGAAGTCATCTAGAATAATTTTTTTGTTTTGAAGATTTTTGGCAATTTATTATGCAGCTGCCAATAGCCACCAATGGATATTCAAAGGTTATTTATATTAAATTCTATAATTTGTGTTCTTCAAAGAACTAATTAATGTGAAGGCTGCAATTATAAACAATCAGTTATTTCATGTGCATAAGATTGATTATATAATATAAGCCAGAATTCCTTAATGTTGAATTCAATAGATGTCACATTTGGTATTTTTCTGCCACTGTAACTGTATTGATTCAAGTGAATTCCAGCAGCAGGGAATGTATGGTATTGAATTACCTCTGCTGTTATTACTGATTATGGAAAAAAGATAAGAAGTTTCATCTATTTTTTTACATATATTTGAATTTTAAGCTTTTTTCTTTATTGTTTACCTCTACATATCAGAGTGGCTATTAATAGATGTAATGAAGTGCTGGAAGTCCAGCCTGTTCATTTCTTTTCAGTTCTTCAAGGTTAGAAACATTAGCCAGGGAGAGAGATGGTAAATGAGATGAGTATATAAAAAAGGTGCAAAAATATTTTTTCTACCTTAAAAAAAGAAGTAGTACATAACAGTTCCTTCTGCTTCACATTGTTCAAATAAAATTTTAAATCTAAAATTTCAAATGTTGAAGTATTTTTACTTATTTTTAGAAATCTATAAAATGAAAATAAGCACTTAAAAATAATTTAAAGCAAGAAATATTTCTCTTTTGTTTTCCGCCAGTGGCAGTGTTTGTGTTTTCTGGCATGTGATATTTGCTTGTCTAGGTTTCTGTGAAGCAGCTTAGACTGCATGACCAGTTTTACCAGCTGGAAATTCCTGTTTCTCAATTGCTATGAGTGAAACTGAGAGGAGCACAGTCCTGTCACTGCCTAGTACAGTATCTAGCAACTTAAAACTGTCTGAAATGCAGTAATTGTATTTGCTTGTGTATGCTTTCTAAACGCTAAGAAAATAATATACACTAGGGGAATATAAATAATGCCATGATTTAATGGCATCTCCCACCTGAAAAAAGATTCTTGCTTATCCACTTTTATGCATTTTCCAATCATAGTTTTAGCTTGCAAGCAATTTTAGTGATTATTTCCACAATGTCTTTAGGCCAAATACAGCAAGGTTTTCTTTGTGTGTTCTCTAATTTTTCCACCAAAGCAATAAAATTGGAAGTGCAGGGTAAGACACATAAAAAATTAGGTGATATCAAGATATCTCCATTACTGTGCCAGAGCCTGAAGCTTTTAGTCTGATTTCTTGTTTGTATTTCCTCGTTCCAAATATGCGGATAAAATAGTGGGAGTTTAGCAATTCTTCCACATTATATTGGAATTTGCCATAAATCTGTTTGTGTTTGGGCTTGCTATTTGCACTTATTCCCTCTCTTCCTTTTTCTTTTGTAAAGAATATTTTGCCCTCTGACTCGAGAATATCCAGTGATACAGAACAGCTACTGTCAAGTGTCAAAACAAGAGCATGACTAGAGGGTGAGGTAGAGGGGGGAAAATGTTTTAAAGACAACCAAGGTAGCCAAAGTCATCAGCTGCACTTCCTAATTAGAGACAGAAGATGAAAGCAAAACTACAGATCTTCAGGAAAGCAAAGGCCGCCTCTAGCTGATTTTAGTGTAAACCTGGGTACTGTGTAAGACTGCAGTGAATTGTGTGGGCTGTACAGAAATCACTAATGCTAATGTGATGAGTGCTCCTGCCTGCGTGCAGGTGATCTTGCACCTCGGAGGCACCTCTGGGTGCAGCGGGGGCTCGGCTGGAGGCTGTGTCGCTGGCTGTGCTGTAGGGACTGGCAGCTGCTCGCCAGCGAGTACCTCCTTGAGTACTGATGGCACTCTGCTGGCTTTACCAGGTGCAAGGACTAAGTGTTTAATGCACTGGCTAATAATATTTTAAAATAGTGTTGTTCTTTTATGAATAGCAATGATCAGACTCAAGTACCTTAGGTCCTGAGAGAAGGACAGAGCTGTTGTTTCTTCTCCGCATAAAATAACAACCCGAGCTCCTGGCATGGTGCAGCATTTAACTGTTACTCTTTCGCTGTTGATTCAGGCCATGCATTATATATTCCAGTGCCTGGTCGCTCGTGTGAAATGAAGGAGGAAGTAGGAGAGCACAATGTACCTGCATACCTGGATGTCTTTGAGAGAGCATAATTCTTTCAAACTATAGAGGAAAGAGCAGTTGACAGCATTTCTACAAATAACCTGCCTCTGTTTTGCCCAAGCACTTCAGGAGGCAGCTGTTAGTAGAAGTAACTAATATTTGCCTAGAGTTTTTTAAAAGTGGAAATCTGTGTCCATCATTTTAATGTTCCAGCCACAAGACGATCAAATAATGCAAACCATAATTCCACTCTGTTCCATAATTGCTATTTACTTATGGATGCAAATTACAAAGAAGCATAATGATGAGAGTCATAGCTCTTCAATTTGTTTCACTTTAAACAAGCAAGCAAAAAAAAAAAAAAAAAGAGCTGAAGCAATAATCGTTTTCCTGTATGATTCAATACAGTTCAAGCCTCTGCATATTAGAGTTCATTGAAAAGAAAATTAACAGTTGTAAGATTTACATCAGATCATAAAAAAAAGGAAAATCAATGTACTCCATAGTTTTGAATCAGAAAAAAGAATTTTTTTACAATAACAAGTAGTGGGAAAGTCAGCATGTCAGGTTCAGTGGTTTGGGGTGTGGTTCCCTCTGTTTACTTTGTGAAGGCATGTGCAGTTCCTCTTCCTGATATCTGGCAAAGCAACTGAGAGTTTTATGATGATGTGGACTTCTTTTCCCTGTTCCTGTGAAGGGGATTCAAGTGATCAGAGAACACTGTGATAAAATTGAACATTTAGGTGAAATTGCCTTCATTTAGTCTCTCTTGTCTTTGGTACATTTAGACCCTGTACACACAGTCTTACTGAGAGGGCAACAGGGGAAGGGAGAAATAAGCAGACAGACAAGCAATTAGTTGGTGTATGTGGCTGGAAAGCCCAAAGAAAATGGACAAGATACTTAAATCACAATTTATTTCAGGTATTCCTCAGAATTAGCTGCATTTGCATTAGAAAATGTGAACATCTTTTGATTTTTTTTTTTTCCAGAGCAAAGGTTTTTTTAATTTGGTTTTTATTAAGCAAATACTCTAGAGGCTATAATTTGCCCAGATACACTGGTATAATTGAATTGTCCTACTAAAGTGGAGTTAAACAAAGATAAAAACAGCCTTGAAACAGATTGAATATGGTTTTCTGTTTTTGTTACGGAAAATTGAAAGAATAGCAAGCTATCAAACAAAAGTTCTCCTGTCTACTGTGCCACACCTCTAGAATATAGAGAATGTTGATGCATATAACCAAGGCAGTATTTAGCCTGTTAAATAAGGCTTTAATACACAATTAGCCAATTGAAAAAGCCCACCAAAACAATGACCAGTAGAATTAATAATAGACATGTAAATTATGTAGATTAATTATTTCATGTTATTCATATTATCTCAACTCTGCTAAAAATTGTCTTTGTTTGGATTAAGAAGTTGAACTAATTTTGTGTTTTGTAGGTCTCTTCTCAAGAATCTGGAACCAAACCATTGACCTTCACATTCGTACCATCCATTGGACGACTTCCAACTCATTTTGAGGTTGTAGATATCTCTAAGTTCCTTGTGACAATTCCAGAGGAACCAAAGGATCTGAGCAACCAAAAAATTGTAAATAAGGTAGATTTTTGTTTGCATTACTTTTTCCACTTCTTCAAAAGATAAAGAAAACTTTATTCTGAGAATTGCTGAACTGAAGTTCTTTCCCTTGAATGGTTTCTTGGCTTGTGCTTGGTTTAATTACCAAGATGTGGAATCACTGTGCAAGAGAAGGGGAGTGTTCGCTCAATAGCTTGCTTTGCCTTTGGCAGGCTTTATATTGGAAGGAAACCCTTGATCATCTCAATTCTCTCCTCTGTCAGTCATGCAGTGGCAGATGAGGGGGATTCCTTCTACATCTTCATGACAGCAAGGTGTTCAAGAGTGTTATAACATGGAAATTGACCAGTTCACTGGATCCTGGTTTCAGCAAATGCCAGTGCTGTGGCTTCCAGAAAGGTGCCAATTCCTTTCATACCTGCATAGTAATGCACCAAAGTGGAGCTTCTGATTTTTGAAAACTTGTCCCTGTGATTTCCTGCAATGGTGAAGCCAGCAGCACAACATTCTTGGCTCTCCTTCCTTTAGTCAACCCTTTGTTATTCCTTTCCTGCCTAACAACACTTAATGCCCTCTTATTTTATTCCATGCTGCTTGAAAGGCTACCACAATCCTCAGGTTAATATTAATGCTTATGGCAATTCTGCTTTTGTGTAACAGCTCCTTCCCTGGCATATTGCTGGGGCTGCAGTTCAGTGTCCTTTTCCATGTAATAAACTTTTTGCAGGAGTTAACAGCCCTCTGACCCGAACATGTTCCAGCATTTCAGTGTCCTATCTGTTGAAAAAAGGGTCATGTCTGGACAAAGGATGGACATATTTCAAGAGACACTGGAATATTATCCCTAGGCAGTTTAACATTAACATTAGTTACATTTACATCTGCTCAGTATTGGTTTTGTTACAAGTAATGCCCAAGGTAAAGCAGAATCAGATCTTCCTATTATCCATCCCCTTGTGCTTCTCTGTAGACAGAGGAAAATTTTCTGGCAGTTGATGCAGTTGTGAGGTCTTCATAGCACAGATTAGTCCCTCTTCTAAAATGTCTAGAACCTGAATAATATTTCAACAACCAACATCAGATAATCAAAGTAACACTTTCAAACTCATAATAGTGATATGCCTCTTTGTGGTCCAATATTTTTTCAAAGAACTGAACTCCAGGGCTCATGGAGCTGCAAGTAAAGCGAAAATTTGTAATTACCATGTTCCTCAAGCAGCATTCAAATATGATCCCCATCTGGAGGCTTCCTCTTGCGGTACACAATATGTCCATCCACTTACCTGATTCTCCCTCTGAGGGAAATATGATTTACAATAGCAGTTTCGATATTGAATGATTTAATGTGTGTCATATATACAGTCTGCACTATTACTGCTTTCATCCAAAGCATGCTTGAGAAGTGACATACTGGATGTGGAAATTGCAGAAAACATGAGGAACAATTGTCTTCTGTGCTGCAAAGCTTGAACATACAGTAAAGCTCTCTGACCTCTGAGTCTGTTTGCTCTCTTTGGAGAATGCCTTGTCTTAAGGGCCTTTGTTTCTTCATTAATATGTATAGGTTTTGTCCCAGATTTGACTGTCAGACTGCTCTGAGGAGCATTGTCTGCTCCGTGGATCCCGCGGTCGGGATGCCTTCCCATCGTGTCTGCTGTAGTGTGGTCTGACAGCTCATTCGGCTTGACTGCACCTCCTTCTCGGTCCCCGCGCCGGCCGTGTCTCGGGCCAGCCCTGTGCTCATAGCCCCCCGTTGCTCTGCGAGTTGCTGGGAAGGCAGCCCCCACAGCGTTGGCTGGGGGCTGGAAGCTGGGACTCCCTGGGGAAGTGGCTTCTACTGTGTACTCATGCCTAAATTCTTCATTTGCCTACCGCACTTTTGGTAGTGCAGAGACAGCCACTACCTAAAGCCAAAATTGCTTCACATTTTGGGGAACACAAATAAAATGCGGTTAATTGGGGTCTTTTTCCTTGTATCTTTTGCAGTCTGACGCAGTCTCTGATGAGCTGGTCTTAAAGAGTGGGGCCAAACAAGACTGTGTGTCCACTGTCTGTACAGACAGCACCCGAATGGCTTTCCAGTCCCTGGGGTATAGTTCAAGCAAAGGAGAAATGCAGGAGAATGACCTTTTTAAGGCTGAGTTTATCCTGATTACGGACTCCGGTGATGAAGATGAAGTAGCTGCTGCCTCAAACAATGTTCACCAGCCTTCCAATGGCTACAGTCCCATCAGTGCTCAACTGCTGACCACATCCCATGTTTCCCTTGGCACCGGGGCAGGGAATCCTTCTGGCGATGGGCACCTTCCAGGTGTTGTGCTTCCCCACAGTACTACTGATCCACAAAAACATCAGGTAACAAGCTCTTTAAACTCTCGAGATAACCTTTGCTTTCTAAATATTTCAGGATCTGGAGCCAGTTTATACAGCAGCTTGGTCAATTTCCTCTTTAATTAACATTTTCATTGGCCATTTCTGTAGCATTTGGACATTAAGGAGGTGGCCCAACCCCTCTGACTTGCTGCCTCTCCATATGATTCTGATGTATGTGTGTAGCAGATGAGGCAGATCTATTCTTTTCTTTAGGAGCAGCTCATCATGACAGCAAGTTAATCAGGAGATGTTAGATTCCTAGCTAGTCTAAATTGGGTAAGGTTATTGAAATCAATGGAACCTCGAGATCATTTGGCTTATTAGCATCAGACCTCCCAGACCTAGATTCTTTTTTCTCCTCAGCACCTCTTGCAGTCCTTTATGCAAGAGAAAGAGGCTGTAAAAATCCTATTATTCTGATTGTTGGCTGGTACACCTGACTTTGCACAGGTTTAAAGAACTAACGAAGATGAAATTCCTATTTTATATGGATCTTTATAGCTGCATTTATTGACTTATTAAATTTTCAATTCTCCCTGGGGCATTTTCAAAATGGGTCTTTGAAAGGTTTCATTTACAAAATGCATCAATCCAAACTACTGCATGAAAAGTTATTATCTCCCATCTTGGGAAGAAGATATATATTGAAGTGTGTATATACATTAGAAAATTCCACCTTTAGAAAAATAGCAATATCCTTCTAATGTGAAAGAAATTCAGGCATTTCCTTTGACCTTGACTGGGTTGCCACCACTTGAAAATGCAATCCTTCATTGATAATTTAAAAACAAATATTAAGCATGGCTACTTTGTTTCTGAAAATAAATAGGATTTCCTATCTTGTGTTGAAATACTTTTGCCACTCAATTTTTCATCAAATTCAGTGTCAATTTTTGATTGAAGACATTGTGAATAAGAAATCCACTCTGGTTTGGGATTCACAGCAGTATGAAATGTTCATTTCTTCTGAGGAACTCACAGTAAAGTCAGGGAGAATTTTCCATGAGGGAGGTTAAAGTCATAGATAAGCATACATAGAGGATGCAGCCTGTAAGAGAATACTTGTCCTGGGGAAATACAAATTTACTTTAACAATGTTCAGGCTTACTTGGGTATTTTTTAAAAATGGTTTTACAGAAATTGGGTGAATTTTGGAATACTAAACAGAAGAGTTCCTATGTTGTATCTTTCTTAAGCTTCTGGTGACTTGCGAAGTAAAGAGGGGTTTGGCTGGTGAGGTACAGGAGATAAAGATTCACAGAATGAAAAATTAAGCCCAACTTTGCTGACTATTCACCAGAACAGGAAGAGAGGCAGTATATAATATCAGTAATTGCTTATTTTGTCATTATTCTTTAGTCACAAGTTTTCAATATTGTACTTAGTTTTTGTTATCTCAGTATCTTTAGCCATCTCTATTGCTTCATAAAAAGGTGTTTTTACTAAGCTGCCTTTCACTGTTGTTCTGGTTCTAAGCTGTTTTCTTAGGCATCACTCTTTCTGACTTCTTATCTAATGAAGTATCATCACTTCTGCAATGAAAGAAAAACTACGAAAAGATTAAAGAGATTCATGGTTTATCTGTTGGTACATTTCCTTTCTACAAAGGATTCCATATCTGGGCTACTTTTTCAGTTCTTGGATTATAAGGGCAATATCATGTCCCTTTTAAGAGTTATTGCATGCAACATTACCTTAACTTAAAAGCATAATTAGACAATGAGTTTCCTGTCAGATGTGAAAAAACAAGGACCAGTATTGGGGACCACTGTGTTGCAGAAGGGATCACTCTAACTGACCCAGAGGGCTCATTCAGCTTCATTCACTTCTGACTTTGTTTAAACAACGGAAAACAGGAAAGCATTAGAAAGAATGGAAATTTCTGTTCTTTGAGACATAGAGGTCCTGACTGATGTTGGAAAATGCCATGCTATATTCAAAGTCTGAGAAAAATAATCTGTTATTCTGGTCACATTTGGAACTTTTTGGTAATAGTTTAATGTTTGTATATTGTGCTGGGGTTTCTTTTTCCTTTTTTTTTTTTTTTTTTTAAAATGTTAATGAGGGTCTAGCCATGCAAGAGAGTCAGACTGACTCCTGCCTGGGAATTTACCCTTTGGGTTGATCGGGATGTCTGCTTCCCTGAATGTCAAGGCATAAGCTCAACTTGGAGAAATTTCTTGACTCACTGTGGTGGATCAGTAACTAGAAGGTTTTTGGATATTTGGAGTCACTTGATGTTCCTCTGTCCATTGAGACCCATCTGTTTTCCAAGCAAATAAGTCGTGAGTCCCCACAAACTCCTGACATTGCTTGGACAATGCACCTTCCTTGCTGGGAGAAAATGGACTGTTCTAAATAGCATTTATATTAATTTGGTCTCAGTTCACAGTCTGATTTACTGTGTTGTCTCCAGGGATTTTTTCAAATTTTCCACAGTTTCCAGTGTTTCCTTCTGACCTTCTGGTTCTCAGGTTTCAGTCTTTGTAGGTGTCTTAGTTTGGAAGACAGGTATCTGCCAGGGACAACAGGAGCCCCTTTCTGGGAATGGAGAATGCAAGCCCTCCCCCTCCGAATTGTTACAATCCCGAAATTGAGAAGGACTCTCAAGCAAAAAAAATGTAAGGGGATGGGAATAACAGTTCTTTACTACTGCATATAACTACTGCATATACTGCATATAACAAGATAAACAAAATAACAACAATAACTGTGGTGTTAACAACAAAAGAGAATCAGGGCGCAGTGAGTCTTTTTACCACAGGCACCTCTTTTGGTGCAGTCACTGTCACAGGCGGCCGGGGTGAGCAGAAAGCCCAGGGTGTCACAGCACGGGATGTGTCAGGAGCTCGGCGGCCGCAGCTGGAGCTGTGGAAAGGTCCCGGCAGCAGCGGGGGGTGCGGGACCCGGCGTGGGGAAACCAGAGCAGGAGCGAAGGAAC
>WAAG01015986.1:11339-35810 GCA_013390105.1 Tichodroma muraria | reverse complement strand
AGGGAAGTTATTATATCTTGCCAAGCACTGTTGAGGTTGCAACTGTAAAGCCATGTTCAGTTTGGGGGTCAGCAACCCTCAGATTCAAGAGAGATGTGAGGGAGGGAATGGGGTCCAGCACAAAAGTGTAAATATATCTGGGGCACCTGTGAGCTGAGGCTGAAGGATCTGGCTTTATTGACTCCCACCAAAAGACAGCCAAGGAGGCACCTGGGAACTTCCCAGAACCACTTGCAGGGCAGTTATGGACACGACAGAGCCAAACTCTTCTCTGCAGTGGCAGGTGAGGCAGCAAAGGCTGCAACTCGCAGCGTGGGAGATCCCATCTGGACATCAGAAGCAGCTTCCTCAGGGGGAGGTGGTGCAGCACTGGCACAGGCTGCCTGGGGGTGCTGGAGCTCCATTAGAGCTCTGGAGACTGAGGGGACATGGCCACAGCTGACCTGAGCCACTGGTGCTGGTGAGAGCCCTGCTTTGAGTGGGAGGCTGGACTAGACAACCTCTGGAAGTCACTTCCAACCCACTTTAATTATGATTTCCTGCTCCTCTAAATAAGAGGTTGATCATCTATAGATGTGGTTATTAATACTGTTTTGCAGTAGCAAAATCATTTCTGAAGACTTGATTAATGGCTCAATTAGCTCAGCACGGAAATGTTCAGTGGTATTTAAACTGGAAGAATACTGCAAAATGTCTTTATCTTACTTGCAGGAGCATATTTGTCATCTGCTACCATGAACATTTTTGTAGCTGCTTATAAATCTTATTAAGTTTTAACTGATTAGAAGTCACTGCACATCCTGTGCTTTTATTCTGAAGTTTCATATTTGTTCCTCACTTTCTTTTAATCTGTTCGTAAGGGAAGTTTATCTATTCTATTTTGAAATATAGAGATTTCATACCCCAGCTCTGTTTTGGTAGTTGATTAACTTCCAGAACTCATTATTAAATTCAGGAGGCTGCTCCAAGTTATCAGATTTATTACCACATTGCTTTTCAACTTGTTAAATAATTTTATCTTTCATGACATGTTTAATAATAATTTTTCATAATGATTAAATACTGGTAAATTATTCTCAATTTCCAGTATTTTTGTTTCTTCTTTATTAGCAGCATTTTCAACAAGAGTTCTAATTTTCCAATCAAATGGCATATATATACAATGATATAAACAACATTAATTTTTATATTCCAGTATTTACGCTGTATACATCCATTGACTTTCCACTTTGAAAAGAGACACTTAACACTTGTATAAAACAACAGGAATTTGGGGTTGTTGTAAAGGCATTTGGAGGTTTTGTGTTTATTCCTATAAATCAAACATTGACCTGGATTTTCTGAAGTTATCTTATACAGAAAGTGTCTTTGGTTTAAAAGGCTTGCTATTTGTATGGTATCATTTAGCAGGAAGAGCTCACTGATTTTAAGTTATAAGGGCTAATAGTGTGAAGTGTGTGTTTAGCCTATATTGAAGTATAATTTTGCTCTTGAAAGCTTTTAAGTTTTGCTCTTCTGTCACAGCTTCTTTGAGCATGTGCCCTCACTTGAAAATTAGTTGTTATGTTCTTATTTTTGTTTCGTGAAATATCAATACTGTATTACATAATAATCATCACCATCATCATCATCATAATTCCTCTCTATTATGGGTAAGACATATGTATTAAAAATACAATTCATAAACTGAGCCACAGCCATGAGCAAATCACGTGTTGAAACTAAATGGTATAATTGTCTTTCATAGAGCTGCATAAAAAATTTCAGGGTATCTAACAGTAATTAAATATGTGTTCTTATTTAAGACATTATTTAAAACATTGTTTGATGAAATGAGTCAATTTCCCTGCTTTCAAATTGCTTAGTCAAATGTTAGGTGACAGTTTGTATCCTTTTGGTTTTACAGTTGACTTTAATCACTATTTCATACTGTTAGGTTTTCTTCATATTGTGTATACCTCAGTTTTTAATTTCAGCATTATAATAACATGGAAGGTTTTGAGAGAATTTCTTTCTTTAGAAGCATGAAACTGTATAACAGGTTGATAATATACTTGTATGCTCTAATTAGTTTTGACAAATCCTAATTAGAATAGACCCAAGAAAAAAGACACTCATAAAGAGCTCATTACTGTTTTATTAGTGTATTGAAAGACTGTGGAGAAGGGGATAAGGACTCTTACATGCCTGCAAACTGTCAAATGCTCTGCTCTGTGAATGACAGGAGAAATGAAAAGCAGACTGGATGTCTGATTTAAGTAGTTCCAAGCAAATTTCTCACACTGATATCACAGTGCTGCAGAAGTGATTGTTTACTGAATGGGAAAAAGAACATTTGACTTGAATCCTATTTTCAGAAAGGCTGCTTTCCACTGAACTGGCAAAGTGAGATGGGACACTACTGCAATTTTCTTACCTTCCATTGTGTTTATATAATGTGGATGGCATCACATGATTCCAGACACTCATGGCACTATTGTCTTGGGTTTTACCTAAAATGAAAAATACTGTGGCCTTGAAACTTGTTTATATCAACAAAACAGAGGTGTCATAAACCCAAAGCACCACCTAGCTTGTCTGCCTCAGTCACCTCCCCATGAGGACCTTATCCATCAGGCTCTATGCCCAAGCTTAAAACAGCCCTATGCTTTTAACCCACACAGCAGTACTAATGGAAAAACTTATACGCATGACCACAGGACTGAAATGTGGGGTGTTTAACAGTTCCACGAGTTCCACCTATTTTAACAATTCTGTTTTGTTTTGTTTTTTTCTCTCCAGTTAATTTCTACTCTTTCCACCTCTGATCATCTTTCCTCTAAACCACCTGCTGTCCACTTAATTTCTCCAGTTAATCAGAAAGTAGCATGCAGTGCCATGGTTAACATGAATCAAGTCTCTTCGCTGGAAGATTCCTGTAACAACTGGCAGTCAGCAACTGGGTTTTCTAAGCAAGACTCATCTCTCTGCTTCCAGTCTGGTTCCCATAGTTCACCTCCCTCAATAACTAAAATATCCTCCTCTGCATCAAAGAGTTGGTACTCCGCTCCTCGATTGTCTGATAACCTACAAACACCAAGTGTCTATAGCCCTGGCTGTGTTTGCAAAATGGGAGGCTTCACCACATCCTCTTCACCAGCAGGGAGTCTAAGTCTTTCCTCCAATCCTCCACGTTCAACTGAGATTCAAGGATCTTTAATGCAGTCTGTATCCCTCAGTTCTTCCAAAAGTTTGAATGCTCTGTCTCCCCTCCCTGTACATATAATAACACATTCATTATCTCCTAGCCCTAAGCCTTTGTCTCCACCCTCTCTTTACGGGTCCTCTTCGACCATATGTAGTATAAATGAGCCTTGCACACAAACATTATCCAGAGGAAATTCAGCCAAGTCAGGAGTCAAATCCCCTCTGCCAACCAGACTGACTCTCTTAACTGCTATTTTGAGATCAGGCTCCTCTCAGCGGAGACCACTTTCTCCTGCTTCTTGTCCCACATTTTCCCCTAGCTCCCTTAATTCCTCAACACTTGCAATAGATCAAAAGTTCAAAACAACTCCCCCAACCTCCAAAAAATCTGTTTCAAGCCCTCTTATAAGGCCAGATTCTCCCAGCAAAGAGGATTATTTGCTTTCAGGATGGGCTCAGCATCTGCCTTTACTTTCCAAGCCTCATCCTACCCCTCGAGCAAGGTCCCTTTCTCCTAAAAGGCACCCTCCCATTCAGTCACTGTCTCCAGACTGCCAAAATTCTTTGTCATCCCCTGTCTCCTCCCACAGAAGATCAGTTGCCTCTCCAGATTTGCAATCTTCACTGCCTCCTCCTTGTGCTCCAGCTCCCTCTTCCTTTGCACATCCCACTTCTCCTTCTCCAGAAAGGCTAGGCTATTCTGCCTCCAGGTCCTGGGCACCTCAGAAGTCTCAGAGAGTACACACTTACTCTCCCATCTTTACTTGCCGGTCATATCCTTTGCTTTCTTCTACCAGTCTTAGTGGTGCATTGTCTCCCCCTCTAGAAAAACACTCATCTCCTTCCCCAAGTCTTTTGCACTCAGCTTCTAGATCTAAATCAGATTCACCCCAAATGTCAGTTCAGGAGATCAGTGCCTCCTCTCCTACCCCTTCTAGCACCTCAAAGCAGTGGTCTCTCCCACGGCCTCACTCTACCCCACTGGTTCCACAAACTGGTAATATGAATTCCTGTCCACTGCAATTTAATTCTTCATTGGTGCAACCAAATTTTAGGTCTAACTCCTCCTCTCCGAGACCTAAGCATTCTGCTACCTCATCAGTGTTAAAGTGCAGATCTCCTATCTCAGACAAGTCACCAGGCACACTGCCATCAAGACCCAGAGAGCTGACTTCACCACAGTCTTTTTCCCTGCCTCCTGACCATGAAAACATCAAACCCAAGGTACTCTTAGTGCATGCTTATTTTATAATAGTTCTTTGTCCCTGCAGGAAAAAAATCACATCCATGTTTCAGAATTCTAGTAAAATAAGTGGGATGTGGAAAAAATGTGGAAAAGGAACAGGTTTTGTATGAATAGTGAAGACAGTGAAAATGAAATCCTACCCTTCAAATTGATAGCACTGTGTTCCATATTATGGAGAAGTTGTAGGAATCCTTTAGCATAAAAAAGAAGATGGTTTATTCTTGAGTAGGATGATTTACTACTAAAGATGGATTTGTGTCCAGTGGCTCTGATGTATATTTGGTACACATATTTGTGAAGCTCGCCTAAAATCCTGGTGTATCAAAAATCAAACATGAAGCATCCTAGAGTAAATCCATATGTGTTCCCAGAGAAAGTAATAGAAGTGTGGTGATCTTAGGTGCAGGGCGGAGCAAGAAGCAGTTCAATCTAATTGATGTGAACTAGCTGTTCCACTGATAAGTGATTCCCAAGCACCCCATCCTGCCTGTCCTGCTCTCTTCCCAGGAGGGTTTCCTCACCCCAGCCACCCTGGGACTAGCCCAGAGGCGATAATGAGCTCAGCCTGAGCAAGGACTTTGTGGCCAAGGGCCAGCAAGGGAAGACAAGAACAACCTCCTGTTTCTTCCCTGTCTTTTGTACTCCTCTGATCCTGTTGTGCTAGACAGAGGATGAGTGGGAAAGAAAAGCCAAGCTTCCTACAGCCCGAACTACTGCAAATACAGAAGTCTCACACCTGGCAGATCAGCCATGCTCCTGCTGTTTGTCATCCACCCAAAGGCGGGAGAGCCATTGCAGAGTGAGAATAAGCAATGATGGCAGTTGCTGCAGGAGGGCTTGGGAACCAGTCACACTGTAGATTTAAAGGTGTATCTCAAGAAAGGGAGGGGGGAGGGAAGGGAAAGGAAGGGAAGGCGAGGCTATCCAAAAACATGCAGCAAGTAGGTGAAAACAAGAGGAATTGCTATGCAAAAAGCAGGAGTTAGTTGCAGAAGGCACCAGAGCTGCAGGAGGCTTTACAACCTCTTTTATCTTACCTTTGCACTCTGTGCTTCCCTTGTGCTGTGTTCCTTTCCTCTAACTCATATCTGAGCTCTGTCCATCACACAAAGTCTATCGTAATTTGTTGGTTTATTTGCTCACAGCACAAAATTACAGCCTGGTCTGCCAGGTCAAGTTTCGTCAGATGTGTTCCTAACAGCTTGGCCATGGCAGGGGTGACTTAAAAATGTTAATTGGAAATGAGAGGTTAAAATCAGCACAAAACAGCAATTGTCATGAATGGTTCTTTAAAAATCCAAATATGCCAAGAGGAACCATTGAGCCAAACAGAGCTGAACAGTGTTGTTACACCCTGTCAGTATTCGTTAATGAAACAAAAAGAGATAAATTGTAGAAATTCCAAGAAAAAAAGCAACCATGAGACCAAACTGTAACGCATGACAAAGCCTGCAGATTGCAAAACAGTTGCAATTCCTGCTAGCTGGTACTTTGAACACTGTAAGGGCTCTAGCAGTAAGGAAATTCTCTGGTTGTGACACAGAGCTATTGCCTGGGTTTATATTTGAAGAGGTTGTTATACTCGTCTTTCCTACTATCACTTATCCTACTAATTCTGCTTTATCATGCAATATGATGGCACTTTTAAAACTGCTCCACCATCCCATGGAGACTGGGAGAGTGTCCACCAGTATGGACCACCAGACTTGGACCATTATTCTGGTCTAATTTTTAATCGTGTAGACGAAGCTGACTCAGCTGGAGATGTGGAAGACCTAAAATATCTGCATCTAATTTAGCTGTGTGTTCAGTGCATGAAAGCTCTCTCATGGCTTTAAAATGTGACTCTGAGACTTCATTTACTGTGAATAATACTGTGCATTCAACCCCTCTCCTGCTCTCACTTTATTTCCGTCCATAGGTTATGGTATAGCTCAATGAACTTTGCTGATGTGTTAATGGTAGCAGGCTGTCCAGTGATACTCCAGCCTCAAATCTCATATATTTCCAGAGAAAAAAAGAAAAGTTTTGAGGGGAGACAATTTTAATATCCTAAGCAGCATTTAGGTCTCTTTAGTACTAATCAGCTCAAATTTATAACGAGATAAAAAGCAGATTGCTTCATCCGATGACTGTTGATGCATGACAAAATCTTTTCATGTATGAATGTGCTAAGTGAACATCGAGGGAAAAAGGCAGCATCTAGAAGTGCTTGCCTTTAGTGTGTATAATTTGGCATGTGTAATTATTCAGCTTTAATGCTGCTTCAACAGTCATTGCAGCAACATAAAGACACACATTAAACCAACATCTATCAAACCAGAATTTGGATGTGCGTCAATTAATGCAAATCAAAGGATAATCTATTCATTTGTTTAACTGTTTGCATATGTATGTATAAGCATGTGCTTTCCCTTGTTAATGATTTAAAAATGGGAATGTATTGCAAAATTAATATAAACATAAATCCACAGATCAGTGTGAAGTGTCAACTTTGGGTGACCACAGGAAATAAAAGCCCTCTCCTTAGACTTTGTAAATACTTTGATAGTGTCCTCATGGACCTAATATAGCAAAATGGACAGTGAGACAGAGTAGGGACAGATAAATTCTGCAGGAGCAGTTGTTAAAATAACAATTTCTAGCTTTCTGGTTCAAAAAAAGCTTTGTAGAGGTTTCATGGGGTATCATTCTTCCATACTCTTTGATTTTTCCTATTTGAATGTGGCTCAGGAATGCGTACAGATCTACCCAAAACAGTTGGGGAACAAACTGACTTTAGCAACATGGAGCTCAGCACAGCTGCAAAACCTACCATAAAGCAGGAAAATTATTCATGAGGAATTCTGTGCTGGCATGCTTGGTCACTGATTTTAAGCCTTTATAGCACATATCTATCACATTTTGCAGAGCCCTGTGGTTTTAAGCCTTTATAGCACGTCTATCACATTTTGCAGGGCCCTGTGGGTTTCTTAGGTGATCATTTGGACAAAAATCTAGGACATTTCCCCCCAAACTCCCCAGACTGACATTTGCCCAAGCTCTGATGTTGGAATTGGTTTGCTTTTGGCTGTACCATGGTGCAGGCCACCAGACCTCACTGTCCATGGCTGTTTAAAATTACTGCTAGATTCCTATGAAAAAGATTCTAAAATGTATTTAGACATTGAAAAAATAATTTTACAAAACATGCAATAATATATAAAGAAACATATTCATATAGATGAGAAACTTACTTAAAGAGTTTCCACTCATCTCAGACCTGCAAAAATAGCACGTTGCTCACAGGTCCTACAGTATTTGGAAATCATGAAGCACATGAGAACAGTATAGAAGCTTTTGCATTTTAACAGTCTGATACATCTTTGTTTAGTTCATATGATAGTACAACTAGCCTCAAAGTGATCGTAGTTCTCTTTTCATATATGATGCACATTTCATCGTATGTAAAAGCCTAGGTGCTAGTGAAGATATATGTCACACGTTCAATTACATAATTTTAGTTGGATATCAATTATAATCAAACAAGGATACATTTTGTGAATATGCCTATTTTAATATTTGGAATTTGGTCTTCCATCTCAGTGATCAGTATTTTATTTTAGTTAAAAATAACTAAACATAAGTGTAGTTATGCATAACTAAACTTCTGCACAGTTTTTGTATATGCATAAATACGTCTATGGAGCTATGCAGTGTGGCTGTCCAAATGTTCAAGGGCAAGATTCAACTCGCATGACTTTTGACATTTGAAAGTTACCTATCCAAGCACAATTTAGATGATTCTATTACAGCTAGTGGAGAGAATATGGTATATTTAGATGATGATTTTATTTTAGATGATGATTTATTTTAAAGCATTTGCCTGCTTTGGGATGAGATTAATTCTGTAGGAATGCCTATGATTATAAAAAGCATTAGTGTTGACTGAAGAAACGGAATGGTAGACATCCAAGTTAGAATCACTAAATCTCATCTAAATTACTATCACATGCTCTAAAGCCCCTCCCACCAAAAAATAGAAAAAACTTCTGTTCCAGCATTTGCATTCATCTGCTTTGTCAAGCTGTTCATTCAATATGATTTCTGCAATTACTGACTTCTTGAATGATTTCTCCAACTGACATTCTCCAGTTTCCAACTGAGTGAAGTCAAAAGCAAACAGTATTATGTATAGAAAGAAATAAAAGGTGGTGCCCTACACTATTTCAAGACAGATATGTGGATAAATTTCTTATCTGAGATAAAATTTTGCCCACTCTGGTGGTGTCATTGAGACCTTTATAGATATAAAGAAAATAAAAAATTAACAAAAGAATGACCCAAAGTGCAACATGCTGTTTCAGACTGTTATCGCATAATCACCAGTATTTACTGTTGCAGGTACATTAAAAAACCTGACCTGATTAACAAATAACTTTATTTGTGGCTAACTGTCACAGAAGTAATCAATCACTAACTTAGAAGTCTATTGTTGTGTGAATTTAAGACTTTTTTGTCAGATTGTTGCCTAAAAGGAAACAAATGTAGCAAATCTCTATTTAATATAAAACCAAAACCAAAACTAAAACCAAAATAAAAACAAACAAAAAAAATAAAAGTAGTAATAGAAATTCTAGCAGTCATGTGATTAATAATCCTACCTCTTGGACTCCTATAATATAGATGAATCTCATCATTCTTTTAAAAATTATTGAATTCAGCCTCTATATTTGCAAAGAAAATGTAAAAAATATGGTCTGTAAAGATTTAAAAATAACTGGGCAAATGAATACAATCTAAAATATAAATTATTTGAAAATAATAATTTTTAAGGTTGATCTTAAAATTTTCATACCCAAACCCATACATTTTGTTTTGGTTACCAGTTCTGTTAGCTTTGTTAGAGTGTGAATGTTCCTATACTTATTTTGTTTGGGTGGTAGAGTTTTTTTATTCAGGAGATGGAAGGCTGCATGAAGATTTAAATTATCTATCCACTCAAACAAGCAATTCAGCATTTAAGGATCATAATCAGTCTCATGAGAGCCAATCACAGAAATCCCTCTGATTTCATGGTTCAGGATCACTTCACTCACAGTTGTTGAGGTGGATGTACTGACAGAAGTAGCCGTGCATTTTCATATCAAATCACGAGAAAACTTGGAAAAAACTTACAGCTTCCCCTGATATTTGTTTAAGGGTGGTAGTCAGCAGAAAGTGATTAAACTTACTTTGGAAGCTATAAGGTAGAGGGAATTTGCTTTGTCCTACTTCATTCCTAAAAACAAAACATGTACATTACTGGACTTTATAAATTTAACAGAAACACTAGATTTTTTTTAAGAAATAGTTTTTCTGGGAAATACGTAAGCATTGTTTTGTTGCAATGTCTGCAAGATGATTGTAATTGTCTTTCATTCTGTCGTACCTTTCCCCTCTCTTCCCTCCCTCTCTCTCTCTCTTGTACCCTGCTTCACTTCTCTTCCTGCTTTCTGGTTTACCCTTTTAGCAGTACAAGATCAAGACAAGCTACAAGGCATTTGCAGCAATCCCTACAAACACATTGCTTATGGAACAGAAGGTTAGTGTTTGCTCAAAGACATGGGCATTGCATTCTATATTTGAGACGATTCAACTTCATGTACAAATTCTGACATTTCTGTGGGGGATACTGCAGAATGTAAATTCTGGGAACTAATTTAGGATTATAATTCCAGCCATTTTACAGGGTCAACGATTTTCACTGAACATCAAAGACTTCACTAATCTGGATTTCTGAAAATCTATTTACTATAAAAAAGCCCCAGTGTCCTAGTGGAATTGCCTTTTATGGTAACATCTCAAAATCTGGTTTGTTATTGGAAAGTGTCTGAAGTGTTGCTCTTCTGGGACCTGACAATCAGTAGGTCTTGGTCAGCTAATGATTATTGTAATCATAAGATGTGATATAAGCTGTGCTTATACTCGTAAATTTAACATCTCGAGATATGCAATTTTGACCAGCTGTCTTGTTAAACTGCGAGAACCATCCTGGCCATTGTTCTGACCTCTGTTAACCTCCATTCTTCCTGAACACTGTAAGAGCTAGCCAGTGGGCCATTCCCAGTATGTAGTTTGTGGTAACAATAATTTTCTGCAGGACAGGCAGATAGATTCAAACCCCAGACTTCAGTGCATTGATTTACTACCAAAGTCACAGTCAACAAAGGCTGGGCTGTATAGTCTTATTTAGGTAATTCAACTTGGAAAGTCAATTGAAAATTTAAGCTTTGCTTGAAGGGTTCAAAACACCTATAGATATTTATTTTTAAAATATTTTTCCCAAATTATTTTTGCTCAAAAGAGTAGCTAAGTTTAACAAAAAATTTTCTCTGATGATAAATGAGCTAAGTGTCTTTCATGTTTAAAGACATGCTTAATCATGCTAACATCCAGTTTGTAGCTTTATCAGAAAAAGCTTTCTGTTCAGGACCTAGTTGAGGAACTTAGCCTCTGATTAATTTCTTTAAGATTTCCTGACTACACATCTAAATATTTATTCACATATACAGCTCAGTTGATTTCACTAGTAGTTTACAAAGCCTAAAGTTATTGTTTAGGGTGAACTTAACTGTGTACAAAATTTGAAGATGATGATTTTTTTTCCTTGAAATATTACTGATTGTGATCTAGTAATTATCAGTTAAGTGCTATAAATCAGATATTTTCCGAAAAAAAAGTGACATTCCTTTCTTTTCCAATGTTCTTTTGATTTTGAACAATTTTTTTAATCCTTTGCATAAAACCTGATCCTTCCCTTACTTAAATCTTGAATGCACTAATGAAGGTTATGTTTGCTTTAGCTTGCAATGTGGTGCAATAGAAACAACTCTGTAAAGGAAAATAGCTGATGCAGGAGATTCTACACCCCTACAGAATGTATTTTGGGAGGGTTTTGTTTGAGCAGAAAGCCTGTTAGCGGGTGGAAGAATTTGGTGGACTCCTGAAGTACCACTTCATGGTTGACTTCACCTGAAAGGCACTGTTTGTGCACTCTGAGACTGCACCACTCCGCAACCCAAGCCAGGTAGGTGACTCTGAGCAGGGTACTCACTCTATGATCACACTCCTGATGTGAACTACTGGGTTTATGTTAGCTGTCTGCACTTTTTCATAAGAAAATGGATTTCTTTTGATGGTCTCACTGGTGCTCTCTGGTGCATCGACTCACAACCTGCTTGTTACTTATTCCCAATACATAAACTGATTTGTGCAATCTAACGCCAGCATCTGTAGTAAAAGTAATGACTCAAAAGATACCTGTGTTTAGATAGATTTTTGGTTATCCACTGATTTACTGAAAATCGTAGCCGTGGTGTATCCTTCAGTAGTGAAAGCGGTCAAGTAGTGAAAGCAGTAGTAGGTTTTCTAATAAGAAATCAATTCTCTGCTATAGGATTTGCCTTCAGGAGAGACTCCTGACTAAGTAACTTTGTAAGTGTATGTTTCAGTGTTTCCTGAGTACATGCTTTCTCCCATCTTGGGAATTGTAGATAACAATCTCCTATCGATCTGCAGCAGCAGCTAATTGTAGTGCTCCTAAACTAGTCCCATTGTGTTAGCTGATAAGAGTTTAGAGTGTGACTCCTATGAGAAAGCATGAAGTAGTCACATGGCACACTCAGGCCTCATTGTACCAAGCCTTAATATCCAAGTATTCTCCTCAAAAGTGTTGGGTGGGGAGCTCATGATACATTCTAGCTCAACAACAGTAATTACGTTGTTCCCATTTTATGCAAAATGTTTTATACACAGCATTGAAAAGAGTGAGATTTAGGACAATAAGATTTTAACTGCATAAGTAAGGTCTTATTAACATTAAAATAATTATTATATGGTTAGAAATGCAACATAATTTTAGGTACATTTTTTAGCCTAAGGTGCTAAAAAAGTGTTTTGCTATGTGATTAAATTAGAAATGTACATTGTCAGAAGTCAACTTTTTCCCACTGTGTGAGTAATTATATCACTTAACTTAAGTGGTCATGAGAAATAAAATGAGTCAGAATTGTGTTGTGGGTGATCTTAGTAACAATTCATCTGCAGTATTAAATAGGTCCCATGACAGAAAACTGCCACTCATGTGCCATGTAAGGTGCAATGATTTGTCTGCCTCCAAATTTTCTCTTGGTGTCTAACTTTCTTTCTCAAGTTTTCTTTTACATTTGTGTAGATGCTTTAATTTAAACCAGCATTTTTCAACTTCTGCTTATAAAACCATTAGGCTGTCATCGCCCTAATGTTTTTTTCTGGAACATGTTCTTCTTATCCTCCAGTACTCATACTCAAAGAGGGTAGTTCAAGTACGTGCTCATTAGTAGAGAAGAAAAGTAAATATGCATTTACTTCAAGAAACCCAGAAGTGGCTTAACCTCATCAAATCTCCTCATTGGCAAATTTCCCAGCTGTTTGAGTTTGTATGAACCTGATGCTTCTCGCATCACCTGTTCTCTGCTCAGAAAAAGCACTCTCCAGGATATCTCTTGGAAGATTGGGCTGTAACTTCCTTCACAGACAGAAGAACAAAACTTGTTTTTAAGAGACTTATCCTCAGCATGGCTGGGCTCTGTCAGGAAGTGGCAAGAGGGCGTTGCTCTGCCAAGAGCTGAGGTGGCAGCAAGGATGGCAGGACAATGTCCTCGCCAGCAAGGGCACAGCTCCACAGTGCCTGAGGAAGGATGGCAGAAATGCTGATAATGAGCTGATGATAACCAGCAGTGCCATCATAGCCACACAAATCCAGAGCTTTGAGGCAGGTCCACAGACTGTGATACTGAACTCTTCAGCCCAGTGGATGATAGGATCCACTGGCCCGAAGAGGAAGCTGAACGAGTTTAATATAGGCATAAGGCAAAAATTTGACAGAAAGAATTAATTAACCATTAGAAAAAATTGCTGGAGACTGAAATAGGCTTTTTATCACAAAAATTGAAAAATCAAGACACGAAAATTTTCTGGCTCCTCGTATTCCAGGTAGTCCTGTGGTTTAAAGACGTCATACTAGGTGCGCATTGTCATTCCTTCTGGCCTTATCAGCGCTGAGACAGTGAGTCACCCTTCTGCAGTCACTCACTCTTGTGTAGGTTCTACAATTATATGGATGTGGTCACAGTCTAATTCAAAATTCCCTTCTGAATTGGGTATTATTTAAAAAGTATCGTGTCTGTTATTTAGAGGTTGTATTTATCAAATATCTACTGCAATGCCTTTCAGTCAAAATAGATAGATGAAGAATTTATTTCCAGGAGCTACAGAAATATTCATAACTTTAAATACCTCATGTTAAGAAAGAAAAGCAATAATTTGTGCAGTTGTAGAGTGATAAAGGGCCTTGTTTTTCTGTAATAATAAGCAAATGTGCTGATGTAGGAGCAGCCTATGAACTCCTTTCTTGGAATGGCCTTGAAAACAGTCTCTTAAAACAAGTCCAACTTCAGGATTGTGTAAAATTTGAGATGTAACTCAAAAACTGTTGTAGGCTTTGGATTTACAAGCCAAAAAAGTCTTCTCTTAATAATTCAGTGGTCTTTGGTCTACAGCAAGGTCTGTGCAGGGGAGTATGGTTTGTTGTATTTGTCCAGCTACACATCCCCTCTACATACTGATTGGGGTGAATTTCCCTTGTCTGAGTATCATTTTGGTGGAAAGGAAACATGGACATACAGACTTGGTGCTGCAAATATTCTGCTCAGACTTCCCTCAATCTGAACTGAGGATGAAGTGTGGCACAAGTGTTACAACCCAGGATGATGGAATGTGTCGTGAAACAAACCTGCTTCACAGCTGAGGCTTATCCCACACTTACCAAGTCTTCTGAAAAACACTAGGTATGACTGGCTATGGATGGAAGAGATAAATATGTTGTCTCATCTGGATTGCATTTATTAACTAATTACAAGCAGACAACAATAATTTCAATTCTAGGTAAATGTAGAAAAAGTAAAACAATCTTTCCATATTTTGCTACACTTCTTGGAAAACTCCAAAGCCCTGGTAATTCATCTCATCAACTACAAAAACAGACTACAGACAGTGCAGCATATTCTCCTTGTGGAAGAAAAAAATAGGAAAACGTGTTTTCCTCTGCATGCAGAAGGAAAAAGAGAGTATGTTAGGGTTTGGTTTTTTTTTTTTTTTTAATGAAAGGGAAGAAATGCAGCCAAGGAAATATGGCAGCATTCAGCTGCATTGAAGACCCAGCTTTAAGTTCTTTCCTTTAGGAAACTCTTAGTTATTGTATTATCAAAAAATCCATTGCTATAGGAACGGATCATGGCAAATACAGATACAGGTTGCTCCTTGAAATCATACAGCAGGAACCTGGAAGTTGATTTTCTCACTCTCAGATGATTGATCTAACTGCTTGACAATTGCCTATTATCAGGCATGTCAGAATTTTCCAAACCTGGAAAACATTTCTAACAAGACTTTGTTGAGAATATTTTGATAAAAATAGATTTTAATTTTCCCCAAATATTTCTGGTGTGCACTTACTAGGTGAATTTCTTGCATCCAGGTTATGTGTTCTCCTCAAAGCGTTTCTCAAGGCTAGAGACAAATACCTCTTGGTACGAAAGAAAGGCAATAATTTATGCAGTTGTAGGACTAAATAAAAGACCTAGTTTGTCTTTCATAATAATCAAATGTGCCAATGTAGGAGCAGCCTATGAGCTCACTCATTTTTCATGGGCCTTGCAGTTTTCCATATTAATTCTTTTATAGGACAGAAAATAGTATCATTTCAGTAAAATTTTCAGTGTAATCCCCCAGAATCTTCAAGAAAGAAGTTAAAAGAATTAATGGTATGTGAAGTTCCATTATACAGTGGGATTTTTTTGCATGTGCTGAGGGCTTAGGAAAAGATAGTGATGGGAAAAATATGTTCAGTCCAGGGTTTTCACAATACAGTAAGAAGAAAGCTATGTCTAAGTCACAAAATTCATTTTTTTCTCTTTCTGTTGATATGGTCCGTTGGTGGATGAAATGATATTCTGTGTTTCCTATATGTTGCCCAGGCCTTTTAGTCTTCTAATGAAATACTGGTGATTGTGTTTGGATCATTTACCAGTATCCTTTCAGCTCTGAAACAGTTTTAGCAATCAAAAAGGAAGAAACAGGAGGGAAAGGTTGTAGTCATCAGTGATTTCAATGACACAAATGCATCACAGCCCCAAAACTGCCCTTTTCAAGGCAAAAAAATAGTGTTTCAGCATCTGATTATTTATTTTAATTTACTTTATATTTTCATTATCTAAATTACAATGTTCTTTTAAATTGTGGTACCACTGGATTTTCACATATAATCAAAAACTTGAATGTCTAAATAAGAATGCTTCACTTCTAATACTGTTAAACCATCAGCATTGGAAGCAAATCTTGAATACTGTTGATAGTACTAATCAGCAGTATGTAGATAGAAATTAATCATAACATTTTTGCATGATAACATCAGTAATTTTGAAAAAAGTAGTTGTACATATTTATCTCATTTTTTTTCCTATGGGGAAATGTGAAAATAAAAAGAAGGCGTGCTGGAAAAATACCATCTGAGATGTGTTTTGAAAAGCTAACAACAGATTAAACAGAACCATTTATTTTTCTAGAGGTGCTAGGGATAGTTATAGAAAGTATAGTTTCCTGTTTCTACTCTTTCTTTGGAGAACTTAGCTGTTCAAATAAGAAAAAATGAAAAATAGGAAAAAGAAAGAAGAATTAAAGAGGTGAAAGAGTGAATGAAATTAAATTAATTGGTTTGAAGATTAAAATTTTCTTTTCCCAAAGGTACAGAAAGGGAGAACACTGCAGCTTTTTCTAGCATGGCTCCTGCATGATGGCTGTATCTCAGAGGGACTGTGGAGAGCACATACCTTGCTCTGCTCGCCTGAATTCCTTAGTCACTGAAGGCTCCAAAATAGAAAGATATTTGGGAACTCAGTTTCTGAAACTGATAGATTCTTAAATTAGCCAGTCTTGGTTCTGAATGGGGTCTTTGGGTGTAGCTGTAATTCCTCTGGAAATATTCCCTGAAATCATCAGTGCAGTTGTTTCTTGCCCTTGATTTTGTTCACCCACTATTCTGGTGAAGTGAATATGAAACAGAAACACGTAGTTTTTTTCTTAACAATCCCTTTATTATGTTTATTATATTACTGGTTTCTTGGGGGTTTTGAGAAGCTTAGATATTTCTCTGTTCCAAACCCATGACTGATTAAAAGTTTTCCTTTTTCCTAACTCACATTCAAACTCATCATCCCTCTACATCAGGCTGCTTTGTCAATCATGACCCTAATAAGCACTGAAATAACTCTTCTACTTAATTTTATTGCTTATTGAACCAGGGGCACTGTATTTGAGTGCAGTGCTGAGCTCTCTTTGGCTGAGCCCTCCTCTTCAACAGGGCTGTCTCTCTTTTTGAAACTAGCTGGGTGACAATGATGAGACTTCAGAGATGAGAAAGACTATTTATCTTTTCATGGTCTGTCTTGGGATAAGGTTACATTAATTTCTGTATATCAAAGTGAATCACTTTTACTTTTTTACCTTTTGAACTACAGCTACTCTAAGGCCAACACATTTGTCAAGAGTTAGAGAGGAAAGAAGAAATGTTTGGAAAGCAACTACTTTTAATTTCAATTGAAGACATGGTGTTCCATAAATGTGCTTTCGTGCAAGGTCATTTGTGGGTGGTATTACAAAAATATTAAAAGTAAATTGTCATTAACTTTTTGCTTAGGTGTACACAGATATATGCTGCCAGTAGCTGGACAATGAAAGCAATCAAATGTACTCAGCAAAGTAAAACTCAGAAATAAGTATGTTTCTTTTCTTTTTTATTTTTTAAAGATTCTGTCATTCACATCACAGGTTCACATATGTCTCCTGTATTTGGTTGCCCTCATACCCACCTCAGTGAATGAAAAAGGGCTTTACTGGAATGCTTTTTTTTTTTTCNAAAAACCATAAACATGTTAAACAAAGAAACTTCCCAAACCCTGCAGTTCCCTTTCCTGTTGTCCAGCTTCAGCAGACACATCAGCAGGCTTCCAGAGTAACTTTTGGTCTCAGCACGGTGTCTATTTGAAAATCACTTCAAAGCAAAAACGGGTGATGGCAGGGAGAGTGTGCTTCACAGATGCTGGATGAAGATGAAAAGGGAACTGAACAGTGGATTTTGGCTTTTGAGGGTGTTTTGTGACCCTTATAAAGTGAAGGGATCGGCAAACTGATTTCCACTGTTCTCAAACCTGCTCCAAGCAATGGTATAGGAAAGTGAGCAGTATAGCCAAACACAAGAAGCTTGTGTTTTGTTCTGGAGAGATTGCATACCTGCTTAGCGTGAGATCACAAATAGAGTACAGAACATATTTTGCTTCATACATTTCTGATTTCAGGCTAAAACCCAGGAATGGCAAACACCATTTTTGTTGCAAGGTGAAATCACATCCTCTTTAAACAGGAGACACCTTTTACAGATGTCATCTACTGAAGGAAAAGAAAGGGCCTCCAAGGGCCTCCTGTGTGTTTGGATCCCTGCTTTGTCCACCTGCTCACAGGTGGTGGCTCTCTGTTGGCTTGCAGTGGGCAGCCCCCAACAGCTCTGTGGCACACAGTGCGCACTCACCGTGTCACATTTACTGTGAAGGAGGGGGCATTGTTGAAGACAATTTGAAAGAAGACAATTTGAACTGGTAGTTTTTGATTTTCGGAAAGTGGAGATGATTCACCCTGCTTGAAAACTCTCTTCTCTGTAAACCCATATCTACATTCTGAATCAGGTTTTGGTAACCTAAAGGACATCACTAGGCCTGTAATTTCTTTTTTTTCCATCTTTCCATGGTGAAAGAAAAAGTGCCACCTTTGGAAACAGAGTATTGGCAAAAGTGTACGTTTGCTTGGTTTTCAAAATTTTCAACTCATTATCACACCAATGCCTCTTGAATTGCAGGCATTAGAAGAGCCGACCAAGCCTGCTAGTGTGACTGAAGGCACTGCTTCGGACACTCATTCAGAGGTAGTGATGTTATTTATCTTTCAGATCTATATTTGAAAGCAAAAAGCAAAGTTTATCTGAGTGACCCATCCTCCCTTTTCAGATGTGCTCCCCTGCCCAGCTCAGACAACAAACAGAAGAGTTGTGTGCTGTCATTGATCAAGTCCTGCAGGACCCCTTGACTATGGTAACCCATCAGTATGTGGGTGGAATGGACTTATTCTCTTCCTTTCCTTTTGTCTCTTGTCATTAATATGTCCATTCTCTGTTGAAAATAATTTTCCAGCGCCGGTGTGAGTCTTCTCCAAGTTTTCTGCAGATGAGCACAGAGTCAGATGTTGGCAAGGTAGGTGAATAAGCCCATGTCCACAGCAAGGACTCTTTTCAAGTAGTTATAAAGGCAGGCAAGATCAGTAGACAGTGGAGACTGCTGCAACAGTAAAACCAATGGCAACACAAAGCTGCAGCTGAGAAATGCAACACCAAAAGTGTTTGGTTGTTAAAAAAACATGGAAAGACAGAGCTGTAGCTCTGGAGTCAGCACAGTCTTTGCTGCAGGGCACTTTCCTGAAGTCAGAAGGAGACATATTATGAAAGAGAAAGAGTGTATTAAGGCTTTGGAGGCTAAAAATCTCTTATACCTTGCCTGCCATATGGCAGGGTCTCTGGCCTTCTCCCAGATTTCATCCCACCCACGTGTCCTTACTACAAAGCAATCGATGTTTCTAGCTTCAATGGCTGGAAGCATCTCTTAGAACACAGGGTTTTTTCCAAGTTCATTATTTGTTTTCAAATAATGGGAGTATTAAATTAATAGTTGGACTTGCTCTGAAGTTCTGATTTCATTTTAAGTCTCATCACTCCCAGAAGAGGGATGTCTGCAACATCTCTTTCTCCTGGATAACTAAGAAATAGGTAGTGAGAGGCAGGGTTAATTCTTTATTTCTAGACTACTGGTTTCATTAAGTTATACTGATGTATACCACTTCTGGGTTCAGAAGGATGGCTAACCAAGGGAAGAAGGTCTTGTATTCAGTTGGCTACAGGTAAATTTAAGTTACTTGTCATAGCTATAAAAAAGTGAAAATGGCAGAAATCCAACTAAAAATGAGAGGAGTGAAATTTCTGGCAGATGAACACATCAAAAAGATAATCCATTCAAAATATCCTGCTGAATGTCCAGCCCACCATGCAAGAATGGGGCACAGGTCCAACATTTCTCAGTGGCTATATTGAATATACAATTCAAATTTAATTTTCATTTTTGAAAGTACTTCTGTCAATCGGCATGCAGCGGTGAATTGGACTCCAAGAGGCAGAAAAACAGAAATGTGATAGCAGGAGAAGGATGGGCAGACGATGTTATTGAGTGTGTTTTCCAGTGCCTGAAGATTCTGGAGTGGTTAAAATGCTGCTACCAAGCTGAGTTAGAGTATCCAAAAACCACTTCCTTGGGCAACTGAGGATTGAAGGCATCTTTTAACAGTCATGAAATCAAATAAAGAGAGGCAAAAGGCGAGCTTAACAGGATATAGCATAGGGACCAAGCTAAAAGTGGTGAGGATCTCAGAATGAGGTCAAAAAGTGCTTAACAGAGTGTAAAAGAAGGTCATAGACATAGAAGAAAAAAAAGAGCTGATGAGAAAATGCCTTAGAATTGTTATGGATTAGTCTAATTAAAGCAAATTCTTGCAAATGACAGCATGTAGAGGTAATATTTTATATTTTGTGAGTAAATGCAACTTCAGTTTCATGGGGCAACAATACCTATGGCTATCTAATAAAAACAATTTTTTAATGAGAGTTCTCAAATGCCATCCTCAATAGAGCCGGATCAATGTTTTTGAGCAGTAAAATTAAGTAGTATTTTCTACAATAAACACACAGGCAAAATATGCCTTAGTCTCATGTATGGTATGAATCTTTCTGGGAAACTTAAGTTTTCCTGAATTTGAGCAATTATTAAATTCTCAGAATGTTGAAAATCTCTTGGAGTTACTGTTCAGAGTAACTAAATATATTGATTGTATATCAATTTGTTTTTTTACAAGACGTCAACAACACTGCAGAGAGCCGCTGGTCGTGAAACCAGATATGTAAGTACTTTTACAATTGCTCTATATTTTACATGCAAAAATGCTTACTTTGTCTGCCCCTAAACAATCCTGGGTGAGTCTGAACAAGCATCTGCTTGTGATATCAGATGTTGACTAGCATAGACAAGCACGTGTTATACAGTGCTGGCATTTGAGACTTGAGGTGTCTTCCCACTGTAGTAAATTCATCCTGGCTGGAGTCTCTTCACTGCTGTGTCTGTTGATAATTTTACCTGTGTGAATATGATGTTAAAATGAATTTCCTCACACACTTCTTTGTTGTTGTTTCCTTCAAGCCTGGGGCAAGACTTCAGCTGTCTGGTAAACAGATTGTTTGTTATGGGTGCTGAAGGGTGCATTTCTTTGGACTCAGCCTGTACTATAGGGGATATGCTTTGGTAGAAGTCCTGTAGTTCTTGCTTATCCTTCAGAATCTGGGGTTGATCCAAACTTTTCTTTCCAAAATATAGAGCTGGCTGAAAACCCACAGTTTAACTGAATTGAAGCTGTTTTCCCACATACACACACACTTCAACATACGATGAAAATACCTATATTGAGTCATTTGTTCAATTATTGAAATATTAAACCAAATTAACATTTTAATTGTCTCTAGCATACACAGTTACTGCAGGTTCCACATTCTATTTGCAACTCATTTAGTTATGTAGTGAGAAATCTCAGCTTACTATTCATCATTCAGCATTTCCATTGAACCTCAAATCAAAGCAGTGCTGGCAAAGCAACAGAGGTCTCCCAGTTTTATGCCAGCACAATGCTTGACTGATCAATTCAATTTTGCTTCCCGAATGTGGCAGTATGCATATTTTATTGCATACTGTGATTTTTGCTTGACAGATTGTGCTGGCTCATACTAATTAGGAAGAATATCAGAGGAGAGCTTTTTAATGAAATAAAAGAGTGTACTTCAGAGGTAGTCTTTGAGAACAGAGTGTATTTAATAACACTCCAGTGCAAATCTCCAGCTCCCAAAGCTGGCATATGGACGTATACTATAAATTCAGGAATCCAGCTTAGGGAAGTGTAGGGGTGGATAATCACCCCTACAAACACTTTTTTTACTATTTCCACCAGAACTTTCTAGATGAATGAAACAAATCAATATTTAAAAATATGTTTGGGAATATCACAGAGGTTTATTGGAAGGCTAATCTTTCCTTTAAAATGTACAGGTGTGTTGAATTTTTTGTGTGTCAAGACACAGACTGGGGTCCCCAGGCTGGGCGGTGGTGCCTGAACTTGGTGGGTCCAGGCTCTCCTGTACTCTGCAGCAGAGTCTGCTGAGGGATGTGTCAGGTGTCTATAATAGTATAGGTGCATCACAGCTCTTTCTTCCTCTCTTGCTCTGCTTCCTTAGCAGGATATAAAAAGGTTATTTCTACCCCAGTTAATAATCCAGGTGGTTTGTCCTCTGGCCATTAGGGAAAGGGCACACAGAAGAGGTTTTCCATAGAGTGATCTTCTTTTTTTATTTACGGTATCTAATATTGAGATGCTTGTCAAAATGTTTCTTTGAGGGCATTTTTTGGTTAATAGAGGAGCTTAAATTTGTTTATGAGTAATGCTAAAGTATTATTTATAACCACCACATGTAAAGGTATATGTATGCACACATGGTAATATTGCTAATTATTTCAGTAGGCTACATAGAGTAGTAGGTTATAAAAGTATGTTGAAATAGCTGCCATTTAACAATTAAAATGTTATAGATTTGTCTTGGCCTCAGCTACTTTTTATCTTCTCATGAACTTCAGAACCTTTTAAGGATGTAAGTGATTGTACAAACAACAAGGGAGTGTTTAAAACCTATGAAAACTAACTTCAGTTTATACCTGACAAACCTTCAGTTTATAGCTGACAACTAGATACTGCAGTTGTTATTTAACAACTTTTAAAACTGTATGGTCTTTGATATGATTCCATTCACCATTTAATAATAACACATCTCTGTTGGCTTTAGGGATCATACTGCTGATTTTTAATAATAATACAATGATTCTCTAGATAGGAATTTCTCATGATTAACTGGAAAAATGAATGTCCATATTATTGACATGTGTCCTTAAGTAGGATTGTTCTGGTTCTCCTACTGTAAAGTGAGAAAAGGTTGAGAAGGTACTCAATCCAGTACTATTCATAATGTTAATTACATTGATGCTGCAAATTAACAGACAATGGCAGGCTCAGAAAAATAAGATTCAAATTTCAAGATTAGATCAAGATGGAAAAGGGAAATTTTGTTGCACTTGGAAAAAAGAATCCCTAAAATTTTAACAGGCATTTGATTATATCTAGAAATAAACTGGAAATGAGACTGTTTTATATTCTGTCGTACCACTGCATCTGTGAGAAAAGCTTCTGTAGCTAAGCTAAGCCTAGTGCTGTACCTGGATTTTTTTCTGTCATCATTATAATCACAAAGATATTGCTTATAATACTGTATATATTCATCTTTTTTGCAGGCCAACCTTTACAAATCGGTGCCTATAGTAACTGAAAGTCAGCTGGTATGTATAGCACAGTTGTGATACACTGTTTTTCAAAATTTGCACAAGCACAAAATTTTATTAATTATTTGCTTTCTTAGCCCTTTGAGAAAAACACCAATCAATATATTTTTACAAAGCTGCATTGCTTCTACAGAGCTGTATTGGTTTTTTTCTGCACTGAATACATACCTGTTTTAAGTAGCTATAAATCCTGACACTACTTGTAAACCCATGGGCCAAATGCCAAACTACAGTCATGCTGAATCTTGAGGTGTATAACAGCACTAGAGTCAGCTGATGGTTCTTGGAGTATTTTAATATTCCACTTGTACGATTTTGTTTAAATGCAAAAAGATTCTAACGTCTATTTTCTTTTTACACTTTTACGTCAAAGCTGCTTTAACAAGTGAAAAGCAAGGGCAAAATCAAGCAAGAAAGGGAGATTATATATCAGATATTTATTTTAGCTCTTTCACAATTTCATCTTGTTGGAGCCAAAATTTCTGAAGAAGAATCAGAAGAGAAATCATGGAGCGTGCCCAAGTGACAGTGACCACTAGTGAATGCTTAGGAGAAAAAGGAGATATGGATGAGAATTTTTTCCCTTGTATTTCAACTAATGGAATCTTAGGGACTTCCTGAATCAATTTCTTCTCCTAGCAATCTTTGACTATATCTTCTTTCATGATTTTTTTCCTGTTACTTTTTGAATTTTGTTATATTTTGATCTTTATAACATTCTCTAGCAATAGGCTTTACTTCTAAATTATACATGGTGCAAAATAGTACTTTATTCCTTTGTTTTAAACCTATGACTTGAGTTCAGTTCTTGTACTGAATTAGCAAATAATTTTTCTTTCTTCACTTTCTATATAACATCAATTTTTTTCTAGATATTAAAAATAATACCTAGACCTAACACTACTAGTCATCCCTGTTTCATGCAGAAAATTAAAAAATGCTTGGTCACTCTTTGAAAAGTATGGATATTGTCCCATATCAGTGATGAGCCTTCTTGCCCTTTTCTATATCTTCAGGTTTTTGTTTTTGAGGCTGGAAGACTAAAACCATAAACTGCTTTTCTATAGCTCTGAATGCAGGACTTTCTATTTACATGAGGATGTGATAAGGTCCTTTATTGCTATTTCTATTCCTTTCTTAACAATTAATAGTACTTTATTTAGTTCTTCTTACTTGTATCGAGCAGCAAGCCAATGTTTGCACAGAACTGTACACAATAAAGTCAAGATATATTTCCTGAGTAGTGAGAGCTGGCTTCTCAGCTAATTAGTTCATTGATGCATGAGCATGAGCAAATTTAGGGTGTAGTTTAGTTTCTTGCTGTGAAATATATCAATGTTGAATTCAGTTATGTTTCACCTGCCTTTTATCATTCATTCACTCAGTATTGTCAGATCTCTC
>WAAG01015986.1:462-11302 GCA_013390105.1 Tichodroma muraria | reverse complement strand
TCTGTGGCTCTGCACCAATATTTTTAGTCCCCTAATTAGTATTACCAGCAAACTTTGTCACCTTACCAGACATTTTTTTTAAAAATCTAATCTGCATCCATAATTCAAAGCCCACATTCCCAAGCAGATCTCTGAGGAACTCTGTGACTTCTTCCAACCCTGCTGCTATGGACAGGGACACCTTTAACTAGACCACATTGCTCAGAGCTCCATCCAACCTGACCAGGGTTGGGGCATCCACAACTTCTCTGGGCAACCTCTTCCAGTGCCTCACCACTCTCACAGTAGATAACTCCTTCCTAATACCTAACCTAAACCTGCCCTCTTTCAGTTTCAAGCAAATCCCCCTTGTTCTGTCACTGATGGAATGGGGTTGCAACTGTGACTTGACCCACCAGTTTCAGCAAGATCTCAGGGGCAACCACTGTCATAAATAATAGGGGAGAAAATTAGAGGTGAACATGCCCATACATCTGCCAACATTCAGTCTTCTGACTTTTCAGACAGATGTTTTGCAGTGCTCATTCTCATGCAAAATACCTTCTGTTCCTGAGAGAGGGTGGCCCTGTCCATGTCCAGAGGCACCCCAGCCCGGCCTGTAGCTTATTTCTAATTGTGCACTTGCTGACCTGGGCCAAACCCATGCCAGAGAACGCCCTGGCACTGGATCAGTATCACTGATTACGGGTCAGATCTGGAAGTTGTGCTTTTGTCCTGTGTAATTTGCTGAAAGTTCTGTACACATACGATGGCAGCCCAGAGCTACCGTAACAGCCTTTACCATTTTTTGATGTTGTTGTAGGAAGACCAACAGTTTCCTTGGCAGAACGTAGTTTTAGATTGTTTCTCAGCATGTCAGCTGTGACATTTGTCATCAAAAAAAGAGTTCAAGTTCTTAGTTTTGGATCAAAGATTTTATGTAGCTTGTCAGGGTGCTAATAAAGTGTTTAGAATTCTGGTTGCTGGCTGATAACTGTCACTCTGTTAGCAGAGTCAGACATAAACATATGACTCAGTCAGCACTTGAGTACATGATGTTGTTTAGAAAATGCTTCCTTAAAAGCATTTCTGCAGTATGCTTTTGGAAGAGGTTTCTTACAAAAGGACAGTAGCTTATCCTTGATGATTTCAGGTACCACAGTGGGCTTTTAATTGCATGGTGACATGGTGTGGAGAAGGCCACATGTCCTTTGTCTGCATAATAATGAATTGATAACAACTGTACCTTTCTTTTAAAATTTATATTTATCTTTATGTTGAAATCCAGACTTTTTACAAATGCTTTTCAGAAATGCTGACAGAAAAATAAGTATATTTTGGTGAATCCTACAAAGAACTGTGGACTATAAATTCATTAAATAAGCACTGCATCTTTGAAAAAGTTGATCTTTGTAATGAAAACATTTTTGATGCAGCCTGACAGTTACTACTCTTTCTAAAAAAAGTATCACTTCATGGCTGATTTTTTTGCTTTAAGTTGAATATTTTTCTTGATGAGACAAATGAAAGGGCCCCAATCTGTGGAGAGGAGGTAGAGTAGAAAACACAAATATCTAAGGGAAGATATTTTGCTCCCTGGGCCTTGCTCTGCCTGCGTGTGTTGTGCTCCTGCCTGCCTCTGCTGCCTTTACCTCAGACCCTGGGCTATGCTCTGTCTTTTCCCAGGGCAGAAGCAGAGCACAAATCACTCTCTGCACCCATCCCTACAATGGACATCCCTCTTGCCTTGTCCTTGCTGGATGCCTGCAGATCCTGTTTTAAGGTGATCCATGGCTCAGTTTACACGCTCCGTCCAGCAATCTCAGCTGCATCATTTTAAGCTTACTTTCATAGTAAGCTTCTTTTTTTCCAGACTGACTGATGAAGTGTATTGCTCTTATAGATAGACAGCATGGAGTTACTAAGTCAGCATGGTGTTATTAAGTATACATATTTATTTTGTAAATAAATCTAGTAGTGAATCAAGTTTCTTTGCATTTTTATACCTGGCTGGATACTGAGGATAGGGAGCTGTGACAATGTTTATTTCTCAGACCCAACTGGACAAGCTGCCCCTCTGTGCTGCAACCACAGAAGGAGCTCAACCACATCCTGTTGTTACCTGCCTAAGTTGTGAAAGAGACCACTTATTTTCTATGGGTTATTCATAATAGAGAAGAATACAACTGTCTCATTTAAAAGTTTAAATTAATCACAGATCTTCGAAGGCTTGACTACTTTTAAAATTCCAGTGAGAAAGTATGCTTTTTCTTCCTTTTTTTGGCTCACTGAACGTCTATTTCAAAATTACCCCTTAGAGCTCCACTTAGAGTTTATGCCACAATCCATCTTGTCAGATTCTACTGTAAAAATTAAAAAAAGATCACTTGTATTCTCACTACTATAAGAATTAAAAAAAAAGAACTTGTCACAATGAGAAGTTAATGCTTAGATTTTTTGGTTGACTGCTTGCTAACCAAGGAATTTTTTATTGATTAAATAATCCAGTTTGTCTGAAATTATGGATATCACACATCCATGCTGATCAGATTCTCTAAAACTGTACTTTTCCAACTGAACTGTTAAAGGTACTGTCTGTCACCGAGGGGAGTGGCTGTAGGGCTGGCATGATCGGCACTGGAGCACTCCAGTGGGGTGCACAGAGGGAGAACCTCAGAGGGAGCTGGAGAGAAAAACTGGCTGATAGCCAGGCTCAGAGAGTGAATGGAGTTAAATCTGGCTGGTGGCCAGTCACAAGGGGTGTTCCCCAAGGCTCAGTTTTGAAGCCTGTTCTGCTTAGTATCTTTATTGATGATCTGTATGAGAGGATTTAATGCACCCTCAGCCAGTTTACGAGTGTTGGTCTTCTGGGTAGGAGGGTCCTGTGCAGAGGGATCTGGATAGGCTGGATGGATGGACCGAGGCCAATTGTATGAGGTTCAACAAGGCCGAGTGCTGTGTCCTGCCCTTGGGTCACAACAGCCCCATGTAGAGCTACAGGCTGGGGGCAGAGTGGCTGGAAAGCTGCCCAGTGGGAAGGGACCTGGAGGTGCTGGTCAACAGCAGCTGAACATGAGCCAGCAGTGAGCCCAGGTGGCCAAGAAGGCCGGTGGCATATTGGCCTGTATCAGTAATAGAGTGATGCACAGGACCAGGAGAGTGATTGTCCTCCTGTACTCAGCACTGGTGGCATCACACCTGGAGTGCTGCATCCAGCTCTGGGCTAGAAAGACATTGAGGGGCTGGAGTGAGTTCAGGGAAGGGAAATGGAGCTGGTGAGGGATCTGAGCAAGTCTTGTGAGGAGGGGCTAAGGGAGCTGGGAGTGTTCAGCTAGGAGAAAAGGAAGGTCAGGGGAGACCCTATCACTCTCTACAAGTGCCTGAAAGGGATTGTAGCAAGGTGGTGATGGGACAAGAGGAAATTGCCTCAAGCCGTGTCACGGAAGATTTGTACTGAACATTCTGAAAAAATTTCTTCAGGCTGCATGGGGAAGTGGTTGAACCACCATCCCTGGAGGAATTTAAAAGATGTGTAGATGTGGCTTTTAGTGATATAATTTACTAGTGGACTTGGCAGTGGTAGGTCATTGATGGGACTCTATTATCTTAGAGGCCTTTTCCAATCCAAGCAATTCTATTCTACAATTGTATCATTTACAGTACCTGAAACCAATAGTATATCTCCACTTTTGGTACTCGGTCTTAAAATTTCCACCCATTGGACATAATATTCTGCAAGTATTTAAAAGATGTCTAGATGGACTGCTCAGGTACATGGTTTAGTTGTGAACTTGGCAGTATTAGGTTTATGGTTGAGTCTTTTCCAACCTACGTGGTTCAGTGACTCTATGACTCTATAAAAGCCAGCACGCAATCACTGGTATTATTCCCCAGTAAGACTTTTCCTAACATGCTTCTGCCTGGGTGTGAGTTAACAGCATCACAGGTTGTCCTTCCTTGTTTCACAGTTACTGTTTTGAGGAGCCCAGTGAGAAAGCAGATGTGTGGTTGTGCATAAAGTGTGACTTGAACTTATCAAGCTGCAGCTGAACAGCCAGAAAAAAAACCAGCCAGAAAAACCCCCAAAAGGTGGTCTGACAGCTTGGTAGCTATTTTTTGTCAGTAATAAAGCCATGCCAGTGATAAAGTTCTGTGCCTAAAAGCAGCTCTTGGCACTTTTGCTCACAATCTGTATTAGAAGGAGTCCAGGTAGCATGACACCTGAATAATTTTGGTGGTAAAACATGTAATTAATAAAATTTTTTAAAATACAGTCAGTACAGCCCCACCAGGATTGACTTGTCTAACAAATACTCTGTAAATTGTAAGGTATTTTATGTGATTCTTCCTCCATCTCTTTTCTCCTGGGTGTGCTATGGGTCAAGACAAAACCTGGTGTCATTCGTCCTGTGCTGGTGAAAGGAAAGAGTGCACAACAAAAGGAGGAACCCTACCAACCCAATCCTTTTAAAAAGTACCTTGAAGAAATCAGTGATCAAAATATTGAGCAGGTGAGTAGCTCTCACTCAGAAGGATTTTGTAGCCTCATCTAGTTTCCTTAAGGATGAAGGAATAAACATAGATCCTTGTTTTGTCCTTGTCTCTTCTTTTNGAATAAAACATAGTTCTTTTTTTTGTCTTTTTTTTTTTTTTTTTTTTTTTTTTTTTTGCAAAATAAGATGATTCCCCAGGGAGCACCTGGCTCCTAAAGGAAAGTCTCTAAACTGAGATGGGCAGCTAGGCTTTCTATGGGGCCATTTTTCTCCAGTGGTGTAAAACCCTGTAAGTTCAGGAGAAGGCCTTTTCATGATGTCTGTAAGAAACATTGTAAAAAAGAGGGTTGAAATCCTGTGCTTCCCTGGCAAACAGATGTCTAGATCCTATTTGCTAGATAGTGCTTCCTTCATCTGGGGCCCAGACCTGAATCTTCTCTGAAGAGAAATGGCAGCAAGGACTGGGCAAGGTTCACAGCTTCCTTTCCAAGGGAGAGTGCAGAGGAGCCAGTGTGGTTCTGTTTCACTTCCAGTCCATAGCTCCCCCAGGTCCATAGCTCCCCCAGGTCTATAGCTCCCCCAGGGCTATATCCATGTCCCTCCACAGACTGAGGGTACCATTCTACCACATGTGGTGGGCAGCCCATGGGGCAGCAAAGATGCTGTCTTGTCCCACAGCCCTCTGCATGAAGCTGTAGGATCACTTTGCAAAAACACATCTTGAACTGTGCTGACCTGTATGAGGCATTATCTCAGAGAAGCTCCAGATAAATGGCTGTGACAGCCTTTCCTCATGCATTTGTGTTTGTGTGCATTATTGGGAAAACCCCCTGAAATATGATACACCGTCTGAATGTCCCTCTAAGAGTTTGTTATTAACCTATGCAGTATGTTCCTAATCTTCCATCTGGAGGGAAGTAAAAGGAAGCCAATAGTCCTCTTGTCAGACACGATGTGAATAAAATACCTTACTAATTGGATTTCTCTTAGTCTTGTGCCTCTCTACTCACATTAGATGTTTTAACAATGGCATACCTCTCTTCTTTTAAAACAGAATTTAATTAAGAATTTAATTTTAGCTCTTTCCATTCCTCTCCATAGCTCTGACTTGATGTAGAAAAATCCGAGAACTCCTCAAGAGTACTGCAGCAGTACAGAGGAAAATAATTGTGGTATGAGTGTGTTCCAGCAACACATATAGCTGGCATCAGAAGGTTTCCATAGAATGTAGAGTTTATATAAAATATAAGAAAAAATGAATAAAAATAGTGATTTACAGTTTGACTTTGAACTTTTGAGGTTGACACTGCAGGTGAGTTGATAGTGAGTTATTCATGCTTGAACTTACTGAAAGCCTTCAGATGCCAAGGTACTGTGGTGCCATTTTCTTGGGATGAAAGAGCAGGAGAGTTATCTGGACATGTTGCTAGAGAACTTTTGTCCTAGACAACCTCAGTAGAGCCTTCCTGCAAAGGCAGGGACAGTTCAGACCTCCCTTTCATCAGGGCTGGACACTGATTATGCTGTCTATAGTTTTACCGATGAAAGGATTATGTAATCACCAAACTTCATCTTTTCAGAAAAATACAAAACTGGGCTTATTGCCAGAGCTTGAAGCGTTATGACATTTGAAGCTAAGTGTGGAAACCAATCAACTTACACTTTATAAATTACTTATGGCACATACTACTGAAATACTGACAGCATAATAAGTCCAACATGGTTGTTGTTACAAGGCAAAATTATTTTATATAAAAACCACACATTAAAATAAAAAAAACAAATACTGCACTGTCTTTAATAGATGGAAAAGTTAATTCCACAATTAATAGGTTCAGTTTTGCCTCCTTTATTTAAACGAATTATGTTGTACGCTTTATAGTACTGGTAAATTGGTATTTTTGTCCTAAGTTAAGTAATATTACAAGTTGCTGTAAAATACTTGTTATTTTAGAAGATCTGTATTCAGATGGATTCACTTAACAGAAACTGGTTTTGTTTGTGTGAGAAATGGCTATATGATTCTTCTTGTGGTCTCACAGACCACAATTAATAATATAATAATATACAGATCTAGGGAAAACTCTCAAGTGCTGAACAAGACAGCATATGCTCTTAATTTCAGCACCTGCCTTCCAGAGTAGGTTCATGGTGCTGATATTATATCCCTTGGGGGTGGAGGAGACTTGGATGTCCAAGTGAGAATGTTTACCATCTTACAGCACCTGTGAAACTTTCCTGAGGAGTTTTAGTGCCTGTAGGAGGGCTGCAGCACTGACTGTGGAACTGGGCTTGGTGCCAAGACAACAGCTTGAAAATTGCTCTGGTTGTCTCTAACCATGGGGTTTTTAGCCTCTAAAGACTAATGACTCATTCTCCCCCTTTACCTGCTCTCAATAAAAGCATTTTTGGCTGCACGGCAGCTGACTTCCAAAGAGGGGGAGTTCTTCCTACTAATATTCCCCCCAGATTGGGTAAATTTACTGCTTTCATGGGATATAAGAGCTTATTCCGTGGGATATAAGGGAATTAAAACTAGGAGACTGGGAGCTAGGCATTCTGCTCTCTGTGGAGGATCTGGTGCTAATCTGTCCTCAGATAAGAATTTAGCAGGCATTGACTGTGGCTGTGGGCTGAGTGCTCATACTGTTACAGATATTCCCTGTTTTCCTTTGAAGATTTTCCCAGTCATGCTGGGAGGTTCAGCTCTTGCATTTCTATTCTCTCCCTCTCTCCGAGTTTTCTTTTCCTTTCTTTCTAATACCGTTGCCAACAACAACCTCTCTAGGTAACGTTGCAGCCTCTCCTTCACGTAGCCCATCATGAAAGAACAGGCCCTTTCAGACTGCATCTTTGAGGGAGGTAGAGAATAGATGAGAATCCAGATAGCATCAGCTTTATTAATTTATCCCTTTTGATTTTTCTTAGACCTCTGCAGTACCTCCCTGCACTGCTGAACCTCTCAGTGTGACACTGAGCACTGGTGACTGTGTGGGTGACATTCAGTTTGAGACATAATGATGCAGCCAGCTGTAACTGCTGACCTTCAGCTTCACATCCCTCTGTTGAACACACTGTGTTTTCTGCACACCAGAGAGTAGCTTGTTTGCTTTTCGATTCATTAAGAAATGTTGTTATGTGGAAAAGTCCATTTCCTTTAAAAATGAATAGTTGTTCCTTTAACACATAGATGATCTCATGCAGATAATCCAAAGTAATTAGCAGAAGAAAAAGTATCTAAATCAGTAAAGATCATCTGGAAAAGATGTAGTTCAGCTCACAGATAACTTTCATCATCTGTTTTCTAGGTACAGTGTATATAGATTTACACTCATGTGCCAATGAAATTTATAGACCAAGGAAAACCCCCAATTTATTTTGGCTTTTTTTTTTTTTAATGTCAACATATGCTGCCACCTTTTTTTTTCCCCCCCAAGGGCCTATACAACTGGTATTACTGTTACCTAGTGGATATCCACCCCTCAAACACTTTTTCCAGACAGAATGTAATATTTTTGAAATTCCAATCCAACAGTATTAAGCTTCCCACATCTTTAGATGCCTTTACTGGAGATTGTATTTTTCCAATCCTGAGAAGGAATTTTTTTCCTCTTAGTACATTTCAGTAGCGTTCCAGGAATTTTCTGTGTGTGTTCCAATTTGTTCAAGAAAGAGCCATGAAATACACTGGAACTGGATATAACTCTGTAGCAGTGCCGATATGACAGCTTTCTGAAGATTTTAATTTGAAATTGAGGAAACAAAAATTTTTTTTTGAGGAAGATTAAGCATTTTGTTACATAATTATATAAAATGATTCATAGCAAATGTTAGACAATTCATGTGGTTGCAAATGTTGATTAGCAAGAATGTTTACAGACCCCTTTGTCATTTAAAAAATAAATTACTTTGGGCAATGGAAGAAGAAAGATAAGGATGAACTAAAGAGATATTACCTACATTTGGTGTGAACCTGTGTGACCAGTTTGCAAAGGTTTAGCAATAACAGAAGCAGGACTGGTGCCTTTGAAGAGGCACGGCAGGAGGCAAGGCTGGTGTGAAGTGGCTGGGCTGCTGCTGGGCTCTGATCTGCTGTTTGCTCATGCTCACTCTTTTGGTGGGTGATGCATTAGCTCCTGCTGGAACTAATCACAGCTCTCGTCACAAATTTTCTGGTTCTTTGGCTCAAAGGCACAGCACAGTGGAGTTTCTGGTCTAGACAGCCAGCCAGCTGGGTGAGAATCCAGGATGTATTGTGTCAACAGCCTTGACAAAATCTAAGTGCAAGGTGTGTGTCAAAATCTGCGTATGCCTCCTTGACTCTATCCCAAATCTTTTGAAAATATCTTTTTTAGGATTTTATCCTTTAGGTGCAAAAAGAGCACACATATTGGGTTTTCTTAACCAGATACACTATTAACTACTGACAACTTAGAGCAGCAAAAAATATTGTGTACGTGCCTTTGCTGGTTTAACACTTAAATGTCTCAAAAGTCTTGTTGGAGTCTTGCTAAAAACCCTGGAGTGCTCCTGCTCATATACAGATACAGCAGTCTTTTGTACCTTTCAGACACTGTTTATACATTGGTTTTGTTCCTGTATCATTAAACCTCCCAAACACAACCATTTCATCCTAGCACAGGATCTTTCAGGGATTTCCTTTTCTGTCACTTGAGCACCAGTTGAGATGCAGGAGGGAGATGCACTGGACCCCAGACAAAGTATAATTGGTTTAATGGGACATCTACTGCAGGTTTTTGTGTGTGCACTTTCATGCCAATGAAAATGCTTAGTGTAGATCAATTGTATTGGCATGAAAGTTCAGTACCTTTCCTGGTTAACCATCAAGACCTATGAGACATAAGAAGGTGCAAGACAAGCACTTCGCTTTCTGCCCAAACTTCTTTTTTGCACCCATTAATTTGGTTCTGTTTATTTATTTTTTTTTTTTAATAGAAGATTGGTCTCCAACACCCTCTGTATGCAGCTAAAGTGATCCCTCCGACTAAGTCCCCTTTGTGTCCTCCATCCATCTCCCTCACTGACTGTCCAAACCCTGGACCTTTCAGCCACTTCTCTTCCATTGTGTGTGATGCTCATGAGAATCCTTGTAGCCCTTACAGACACAACTTTTTGTACAATAACGTGAGCATCAAGTATAGTGTGATTCAAGATATTTGTAGGCTGTTATTCTTTTAATTCTAGGCAGAATTCAGGTGAGTCATTAGGATTCAGTGCTTGCAAGTGCTATGAGAGATGCATCTCAGATGAGCCTGTGTCCAACTTCCCTGTAGATATTACAGCTTTTCCTTTCCTTGACACTGCTTGTGTTAGGTCTTGCTTTCTCTAGACCAGCTAGGACAAGTTCCACTCTTCATTTAAACTATTTCTTCTCTAAAGCAGGAACAATCTATTTCATCCCTCATGCTCAGATTAGTTTTATCATTTACCCGCACTAAAGTAATGGGGTATTTCTTTTTCCCTTGGTGACTGAGTGAAGGGAGACTAATCTGAGAGAAATACAGGCTTTTCCAGTGGGTCTATCTGTCATCCTGACAAGCAGTATTCTCTTGCCAGTACAAAGTGAATGATGTTATTGCTGACATTTTTGTCTTCTTTGAAACAGCATTGGAGAAGTTGGACAAAATCTCTGTAGCCCAAGGTGTGTGGGTAACAGGGCTAGCTAATGAGCTTTGTAAGGTGAAAATTATGTCCTATGCCTTAACTGAAGTCTTTTTGATGAGCAGCTGACACAAGGTATTTAAGCAACTCAAGAGAGCCCGTGCCCGAGAAAAGCATTCGTTGTGGAAGTTCATAAAAGATGATGTTTGGAACCTCTCAGATGCATCCCTTCTATTTCCCCTTTTTCTAACACAGTCTGGCTGCAAATGATCAAACCTTGTTGCCCGGAGAGACTATCCCTCTCTGAGATGTACAGTGTGCGTTGTCTGGGGTGCAAGAGGTTAAGACATAGCCATTGGGTGCTGTTTCTTTAGGCTATGTCGTTGTTTCCTCTCCAGGGGAAGTACCAAGGTGAAACACGTGTCACTAGTTTCATGCACACTTGACAGAGAGTCAAGACTACTTTGGAAAAGGTTTCATCTCTGCAGAGAATACATGTTGATCAGCTGTCAGACTCTAAAGAAATACCTGGAAATGCCTTTCTGTCTCCATACTAGAGGCATAGTTTAGGTTAAGAGTGGTCAATAGTGTTTGATATTGGCCTCTCCATCTTGTGGGATTTACAGAATTTACCATTTTACCCATTTATGAGGATGAACCAGAACTAAAAGTAAAACTAAAATCAACCTTCCATTCTTTCTTTGAGACAGCCTGAACAGAAACCCCTTTTCACATCTGAGATAAAT
>WAAG01015971.1:3832-28842 GCA_013390105.1 Tichodroma muraria | reverse complement strand
AGGATCATAGGCCCTGGAGACTTTGAGGGAAACTCTAGGGAAGAGAACTGATTCGAAGCACCAGGATAAAAGATTTAGAAATATAAAGGAAGGATTTAAAGAGCTTGTTGCAAAGAAACAGAGAGCAAATCGATCTATTTCTTCACATTCGAAGAGCCTATGTTTGTCATCCCAAAGTGTAAACTGTGGAAGAGCTGTACTGGTTAGCTCTTTCACACCTTTCCCGTTTGAGAGAATGGGAGAACTCAAGAGAACGGATGTTTTGGGTTCATGGATCTCGTTTGGATATCCCGGCAGCCATGGGAAGAAGTGTCCCATTCCCACAGACACCACTAGAGGCCCCCGCCAACCTCGACAAAGAGCTGAAAAGCCTCTCATTTCCAGCGGAGAGCGAATTTACCAAGAGGAGCCAGAAGGCCCTACCGAGTTTTATGAGCATGTTTTGTGTCTTCTGTAACGAAGGAAAATGTGCCTGAGCTTACATCAAGCTCAGGTATCCATCAGGGTTTTAATCTTTTTTTTAAGGGACCTTTTTTTTTTTTTTTTCCTTGAAAAAAGGGTTAGATGGAAGAAATATTTTTCATCAATATGAGGTCCAGAGAATTTAAGAGACTTGCAGAGATTATTAGATACTATTATTAGTTCTTGCTGTAGAAGCATTACCTGCTCTGGGCCAGAGATTGTTTAAAGCTTTTTTATTTGCTAGGCCCAGCTATTGCACATGTTCTAATGAAGAAAATGGACCATTTTCTTAAAATCCAGCCTGTATTTAATACAATGAACAGCCTTGCTCTGAAGTGCTGTTTTTTCTACGGCTAAGTGCTGACACCAATTTCCAATGTTACCTCAGCTTCTATAAACCACATTCACCTGCAGCTGCATGATCAGGAAGCCTGATGTAGCATTTTTCATGGCTGAATGCAGACATTTGGCTCAGCCAGAAAAAGGAACATAATTAAATAAAATTTAAACTGGAAGGTTTTAAACGTTCCACCTTTCACCCCATTTAGGAGCATGCCCAATGCAATATATTTGGCTGTGTCTTAGAAAAATTAAGTGGATTATGTTACACTTTGTGACGAATTATTTTGTAAGAAATTGGCTTTTCTCCATGGAAAACCTCTATCTATCACTTTCACAAGTAAATATTGGCAGCAGTGACCCAAGGCTGTCAAGTCAGCCTTTCACAATACATTGCACATTGCTTTGTAGTGTATCCTAGTATTAAAGCAAAGCATTCAGTTCTGTCAGGTGTGTCTGAAGTGAAGAGTCTGGCATTTGGAAAAGTGGGCATTTTAGAGCTAAGGATCAGATCACGGGGAGATGTATTTAAAATCCACACCAATGGGGTAACACTTTTTTCCTAAGTCATTAATAAGAAAGGATGGGTTGGTATTGCATTATTAAGTCGATATTTGCATTTTATTCTTTGCATGCTGGAAGCTGTGGAGGAAGTGTAGAGCTGGATGTTCCTTCCTAATTTTGTTTGCCTATATCTCTCAGTATTTTGTATTATGCTTCTTATTAATGTGAAAATACATATTAAAACCCAGCTGCTCTATTTTAATTGGTTTAAATGGCCCATCTCAGCAGAGAGAAGGGGATTGCACTTTTCCCCATAACACACAGCAATGGAGATCTGCTAGATACACTGGGATGTATTTGTTTTCCTTTTTCTAATTACATATGGGATGTCATCAGATCTGCTCTGGTAAATCCTCAACTCTCTTCAGACTTTTTGCAGTCTTAAATAAGCCTGGCCAATTTCATGTGTGTATGCTGCTTTTCTCCACGGAGCCTCTGTTTACCTTCAACAAAAGGTTTTGTTTGGACTGTAACAGTTTCTTTTTGCCCAAAAGATGTTTTTATCTTGCAGATAAACACATAAGCCCTTGCTTAGCGTGCTTTTATGAAGGATTAAAGTGGTGCATCCACGGAGGGAGACTCTGCAAGCTGTCACTGCCTCGTGCCCCTCTGCATCCCCGCCGAGGAGCAGCACTGCCAGCTGTGGCATCCACCTTGGGCTGCTGCTCCTGGCTTCGTGACCTTCATGAACTACATCAATCACAGAGCCAGCAGGGTTCTCCAGGAGCCTCTGAAGTGCTGGAAATGCCAATAAGGTGGCAATTCAGTTTTCTGTCTTCCCCAGCTGTGCCTCCTCCCCTAACCTGCTGCCTGCTCTCCTTAGGTGCTCAGTTGCTCTGTTGCTGTGCCCAGGCTCCCAAAACAGGTGAAAAACAGAGGTATGGTTTTCATGTGTGCTTTGGGGAAAGGTCTTCATTAAGTAGTCATTCACCAGCCCCCAGTTAATTCAGTGGGAATGAGGTACCTAAAAATGTAACAGGGACTTAAAAAACTTCTAAATGACCTCTCCACAGAAGTACTTCAGGTGCAGTGATTCTCTGTAAACGTTATGCCAGCGTAAGCCTGGATAACTGTAGGTACATAATTAAGGCACTTCAGTTGGGAAAATAATTGTGCTGTCTCCCCTGTAGTCAGAGAGAGAAATGAGCAGCTTGTACCACCATGAGCTCAGCTGCTGTCAGGAGGTGCCTTGCTGCTTCCTAGGGTACTTAGGGTGACAGCAGTTAAGTGCTGAAAATTAGTTAGCAGAGGGCTGGGAGCTACTCGTCTGTCAATCACTTTTAAGACTGCCACATAGATGTTTTTGAAAGGTAGCTTGTTAACTTGAAATATGTTTCTTTCTGACAGAGGTCAGAATGAGTCTTTTTTTTTTTTAACTAAAGAAAAAGCAGGTGGGACTTAGAGCAGATATGAAAACCAAAACAATAGAAAAGGATGGTTTTGGTTGTAAATGCTCACTTATGTGGAATTTTGACTGGTGCTTTGGAAAGGGTGGGCTCCACACCAAGGAGCTGAGGCACTATAAAGCATTTTTTCCATGTTGCCTGCCTTTGCTTCCCTGGTGGGTGTTACACACCTGTGGAAAGAGTGCTGCTATGAGCATACATTTTTAACCCTTTATTTCTGGCAAATAATTTCAAAATTATGCAGAATTTGTACCTTTAAATGAGAGTTTTCTGAACAGCAGACATTGAAACACCAGGCCATGTCACAGGCTTCCACTGGGTTGCTGAATGGGTGTCACCATCATCTGTAAAAAAACCTAGATCTTTATTGAGCTGTGTAAACATATTTCCTTATGGAATCCAGGGGGTACAAAGTGAGATGGTCTTTTGAGTCAGAGGTTCTTTTATTTCCCTTTCTAGTTCTCAGTGTGTACCACACTGTCTGTACTATTATTAGGCCCCTTTGCAGACACAAACACAGAAACTCATTGGCAATCTCTAGTGGATTAAAGGATTTATCTCAAGAAACGCTCTGGCTGGGGATTGGATGGCAGAAGTAAAAACACTCAGATATAAATAATGTGGTTTCATTCTTGATTTTCTACTTATGATCTATTTTCACAGCAAGTCATTAATACTGGAAACTCAAGAAATGGTTGTGTAATAATTTACATAATTAATCCTGGCATCAATCTGCAGTACTGACAAACATATGTTCTGGTGGGCTGAGGCTCATTAGGCGTAGCTCCTTCTCACCCACTGCTGCTAGAGATATTGAAAGCTGGATTTAGTTAGGCTGGAACTATTCTTGGTCTGAGTTAATGGTATGGACATGTGAAGACATGGAACCTTTGAAAAGGTCCCTCAAAGGCTTGTTTTCAATTCATAAGAACAGTGTGAACAAATTAGTGGCAAAATCTCTTGAGGAAGTGCAAACCCGAAGGTTAAATTGACTCAAATTAACAGGAGCATCATGCGGTGGGGAGATGAACGTGGGCCTCAGAGCTGCTTCCTACCAGAGCTCTTGCATGGCCACAAATTAGGGATCTGCTGAAATCTGCTCGTTCTGTGAGTGCAGTTTTTACAGCAAGGTAAAAGGTCTTACCTTTTTTTAAAGGTCAAGACCTTTATTCCTGCTCCTTGAGGAGGGATATAATGCAGGAACAGCAGCATATTCCCTGGGCTGATCCCAGTGAAAACTGAGGAGTTCCAACGGGTGCAAGGTCTGTCTTGTAGACCAAGTGCAAAAGAAGCAAAAGCAGATTTCTTCCACTTTCTTTCCTCTGCAGAGCATTGAAATTCTTAAGCTGAAAGATGACTTCAGGCTCTAAGACACTGCCTTACCTAGGGCCTAGTTGTGTGGTAGGTTGAGTTGCTCTGGTGTGAGACTCTGCTGTGCTGGGCACAAGAATTTGCAGGTAATGAATGCCCTGCAGCACTGACTGCTCTGACTTTGAGTAAAGACTCTATGAATGTCTATTTCTTACCACGTTAAAAGAAATACTGTTATGAGAGGTTAGGCTGAATTCCTCATCTGTATGATGATTCTAGAAGCCACAAATATTACCCTTGTGAAACACTCCAGAAGTGAGGTTTTGGTGTTCTTTGTCTGGGTTCTTGTCCAATATTCTTGATCTAAATTTATTATTTTTGCCATATTTATTCAAGCTTTGTATTTTAGTTGGCTTTATTTATGGAAAGAAGAAAAAATAACTTCCTTCTCCCAGGATTTGGGAGCTGATCTCAGGTGAGGTGAGGGGGCCTTGCTTTTCACCTGTGTCTGAGGATGCAAACAGAACAGTTTGATTTGAACAGATTTCTTTGAGTCCTATTTCTTAGAGCAGCAGAGGCTTTAGCATCCTGATTAGCTGCTTACTTTCCATCAGAAATATCTATTTCCTTATTTATTGTTTCCTGTGTTGCATGAATTTCTGGTGCTTTGGCCTCTTTCTCTTTGAGGGAGTCCGCTTCTTTTTGTGGGCCCTGTTTGCTCATCCGAGGCTGGGTTTCTCTGGACAAGGTCTGCCAGCTACTCCTAGGATTTATAAAGTAGGAACTGCTGAAAGTTATCTCCTTGCTATCCTTTATCTCATCCTTCTGGCCTTTGGCAGCTTTCAGTGTTTGACTCATTGTGCATGGTAGAATTCTGGCCTGCATTGACTCACAAGTGTGACCAGTTCTGGCTTTATGCCCAATTTTTCTCAATGTCTGTTTTGCTTGTGATGCCAATTCCTTCAAAACATTTAAAACAGCAGGACGTTAAAAAATGGAACTGCTTTCCTACCTGCAACAAATACAAAAATGAAACTAAACCCATGATTTTTCTGAGTCACAATTTAGTTTAGTTCTTTAGTTTGGCTCTTTTGTTGTTTCCTTTCTTCAAGAAGAGGTAGGGCAGAAGTTTCTTTAAAAATGTTGAAGGTTGCCAACATGTCCAGACTTCCCAAACTTTTATCAGCCATGCTAATGGAAATATTACAATGTCATGCAAATGTGAATTAGTTGGCAGAACATCTTGTTGCAGCCAGGGAAAAAAGCCCTGCATACTGAGTGGCATATTTATACTTTTCAAAGGCATCCTTACTGGCTAAAGTGGAACACATGTAGCTGTACTTTGTAAAAATAATGAAGTCAAGGATATAAAATAGCTAGGCTGCTCCAGTATTCAAACACTCTTTCAGATCAACAAATTGAAAAGGTCTTTCAGGATTCTCTTGTGGCTTTGTGCACGAAAGATGAAATCATTCAGAGAACAGGGCATAAAGATACCATCTGATATGTGGATCAAAATAATGCACTCTATGCTAGGAAAATAAGAGCAGTACAGAAACAGTCTTGAATGAGGTTTAGCATTCATTGTTCCCTATAAAATTGATTGACAATTCTTTTTCAACTGTGTAATTTTTAAAAGAACTACAGGAGTTGTTCAGCCCAACCTCATTTATATTTTGAAATAAAGCTTTGTGTGCTTTTATTCATCATGGCAAGCATAGAAAAAATATCAGCACTTATCTGATCCTGGCTTTACATAATGCAGCATTAGTCAACAAAGTTTTACCTGCATTCCTCCTGTGGGTTACTGGGCTAAATACTGAAAGTCATTACCATTTCATGGCTGCTTGGTGTCTTGTTTAAAAAGAAGTTGGAGAGCTTAGCTTAGCTCCTGACAGATCAGCAGAGCTGTACCAGAGATGTGTAGGCTGTTCTGGACAAAATGAGAAAAACTCAAAAAAATGGAGCTAAACCCCAGATTTAGGCTACAGTCCAGCAATGAGTTCCATTGTTGTTTCCATGGAGCTCAGTGCAGGATCAGCCACAGTTGTTTTTTACAAAATATTCTCATGAGGCCATAGTGTTTCCTGTCTTGCTGGGAGCATGGGAGGAAGAACAGTAATTTTGTGTTATTTTGGCACATCTTCCATGCCTTTCAGTGGAGAACAGAATGGAGACAGGAGCAAAAGGCAGCTATATTGAAATATATTGATTCTTTTTCTTCCTTTCTTTTTTTTTTTTTTTTCCTATTTAAACCCCAAATAAGTTCAGACTTGCAGTAAGTTGTGAAGAAAGGAGTGAAGCGATGGGTTGATTTGTTTCTATGTTCTTTGGGGAAAGATCACCTTGTCTCTTTTTCTTTCTTTTTTATTTATTTTTTTTCCTTGCAATCTATTATGAGAATTATAAATTAAAGGTATCCCCAGACAGCAGCCTGGGTCAGAGTAAGCCAAACAGAAGGATGCTGCTGCATGAACCTTCTTTCTGATTTTGTAGGTGTACTTTAGCTCTGCAACTGCCAATCATCACCTCAGATCTGAGCATCCCCACCTGTGGGAGCTGTATCCTACATTTCTAATTTGATTTCAGCTGACATGGTTACCGTGGCAGAAGGGAAGGAGAGCGTTCTTGAAAGAGGAGCTTTCCCTTGTGCTTGTTCCTGACCTGATGCATGCTGCAAAACGCTTCCAGAACTTCCACAGCTGCTGTCCTTTCTCTCAAAAAGGCTGGTAAAGCATTATATAAACTGCATTTTGAAAGTTGATGCAAATAGGCTTTGCTCTTTTCCCAAAGCTGCTGTACAGCTTTGAGTGGGGAATGATGCTGCACCAGCTCCTGAGAGGAGGGGGGGTTATTTTAAGCCAGCTATAATTCTGGGTTTCTGCAGCTGACAGCTACACTGACAGGGGTGGGAGCTGGCTCCTGTCCCTGGAAAGGACAACAAAAGATCCTGCACACCCTGGCTTCTAATGCTGCTGGTGCCACTCAGTTACTGCTGGGATTAATGGGACATGACGGTGCAAGGGCTTCGAGACATCTCCGTCATGCGTCTCACCCGCTCACACAGCCTGCTCTGGCAGGCAAAAGAGCCGTGAGAGCTCCCTCCCCCGTGGTGATTCACCTCACCTGAGGGCAGGAGCCCAGTCCTGTAGATAAAATCCTGTGCAAGCTGCTTGCTTTCAGGTCTTCAGGTGGCGTCTAAACTAAGTCTACACAGCTGTAGTTTAATCAACCGAATTCCCCTCCTGCATCTGCGTGCGTCTCACTTGGCAAAGGGGTAAATCCTTCCAAAAAGTGGGATATTCGTTCTTATCAGAAAGTTACCTGCAGTAACTGGTTTGGAGTACTTAGGTTCTTTGTAATGCTCAAAATGAGCCCACACCTTCCTGGGAGCCTGTTTTCCAATTTCTTCAGGCTCAGATAGCAGCAGGGCTCATGCCCCAGCCCTTTGGTTTGCTCCTTTCCCCATGTCCCTGATACTGCGCAGCATTCCAGGTACTCTGGATACGTAATCCAGACTGGCATTCCATCGTGATGCTGTCATTTAAGGTTCCCTTCTTGCTCTCCCTAGCTTAGATCTTTAATTCAGCATTCATGACTTCCTTTCTTTCAAGAAACCCAACTTCCCATCATACCTTCCCTGATTAAATTTCATCACAGTCTGAGCATCTTTGAATGCTTGTCTGTAACTTGAGATCTGAATTTAGAGCTGCTTTTTATTTCAAGAGCACTGAGCAAGCCAAAGCAGGCTCAAATTTGTTTAGTGCCATGGATATACAGGGAAGCATCTCCATCTGTGCTCTTCATGTTTTGATTTGCTCCATGCTCAGCTGCAGGTGTTACTAGATCCCTCTTTTGGTTCTGGAGATATATGTGCACATGACATTATGCTCAGCTGTGAAAAGAAAAAATGCAGATCTCAGCTGGAACATAAAGATTTTCATGCTTCAGGTTTGACAAAACAGTAAAAAACATAGCAAGGGATACTTTAGTAATGTATGACTGCCTTGTGTAAGTAACTCAGAGCTGTTCATGTTGGAAATAGACCCAGCGAATGAAGTAAAACTCAAGAGTCAACAGTTAAAATATTTTTCCTATATATTTTAGATTTGCCATTTTATGATGTTCAGATATTTGTTACATGTGCTATTTATCCCACTATGTTCTCTAACTAGAATAAACATCTAAGAAAATTTACCTCACTTTCCTGTATCTTTATCTTGTACAAATATCTGTGGGATCTCAAGCAGCAAATAAAATATCTCTGTAATATTTTTAATACTTTCTTAAAAATTAAATTCCCCTCCATCTCCCAGTTCATTCAGTGTTTATCTGGGCTTCTCTGTTTCACTCAGAGAAAAGCAAAGAGTATAGAAAAAGTAAGTTGTTCTAATACTGGAAAAATGAAGAGACGTCACAGATTCTGTGAGTGCTTGGTGAGTTTTTCTTGTGTTTTACTGAGAAGTCTGATTTTGTGATGGGAGTTTTGTCAAGCAGCCTGTTGGACTCATAAAGGGTGTCAGAATAGCAGATCTGGGAGGTTTTGCAGTCCCAAGGCATCCAGAGACACTCTGGATCAACTCCGCTCTTGCACTATGTACAAGCTGGGGGAGAGGAGTCTTTATCTCCAGAAGTGCTTGGTCTGACCCTGTTTACTCAGCTTGTCTGTGACATTTGGCACTGTAATAGGTACCAGAGCCTGCCTGTCTTTTTCATCTGACATATTACGATGCTAGAAAATAAATCCTGGGTGCTGCTGAGCTGCAGCTCCATTCATCAGCTGCCTGCAGGAGCAATAGGACCAGTTATAGTTCCTCCAGCATGGATTGTGTTTCTTGGTGTCAGAGGAAGCTCCTCCACTCCCTTTGGGTGTGTGTCTCTGAGCACAAAACATGCAGAAGCTTCTGCTTTGACTGACATTTCTCTCCCTTTCTTCCACAGCTGAAGTCCTGCCACAAGCTCTTCTCTTTAATTTCTCTACTGGTGAAAGGTTACTAGTAAAACATTATCACAGCAACAAAGGGGAAGAGAGAATAAAATAGACAGCTCTTGTTTTTTTCATTCAATGTTCTGATATCTGAAGTTTTTCTTCAGCTTGTAGTGTCTATTTGCAAGTAATTAGGTGAAAGAAAGTCAAGTCTTCATAGTAATGGAGGCCAAGGACATGAACAAGGTCAGCATTAAGGCTGAATGTTTAACTTAAAGTTGCAGGGTAGATTTTTGTAAAAGTCTATGGTTTCAAGCATCTCTGACTTTTTCTTGAACATCAGTTAAGATATATTATGGCTGGTATCAGACATGCTAGTGAGGTAAATTAGCTGAAGATTTCTTTCACCTCCTTGTCTCATGATTCAAGTGTCCCTCAGTTATCTTTTGTAGGTGTTCTGATTTTCAAAATGCTCAGAAGATTTTACTTGTAAGGGCTGCCAGGAGCCAGGGTTTGGTTTTGGTCTACAGCACATGTGGGGAAGCAGTGAAAATGAAGCAGGGGGACATCAGTCCCTGTCCAGCAGTGCTGTGTGCTGTGCATTGAGACAGGAAGCAGATGAGTCTTAGAACAGGGGTTTCACAAAATCAAAAGTATGGAAAAGCATCTTGCAAGACTTTAACCTTTTTATATCATTAAAGATTACAGTTCTGTGTTGTATTTCCAGCCATGGTCCGAAGACAAATGTTCTTTAAGCAAGTGTTAGGACCATTTCCTGTTTTCCTGAAGTGTTTGTTCGTCCACCAACTCCAAATAGTTACTGATATTTTAAGTTGCCTTGTTTTCTAACAGGCTTAAAACAAGTGACTGAACATTTAATTGCTGAGAATATTCTAAACTGAGATGGTTTGGCCTCTGGAACGAGATCAGCTTGTTTCAAATCACATTTAGAAGCTGTGTGAGAGTCCTTTATGTTCTGCTGTTACAGGATTCTGGAAACAGCTTCTTGGTGAGGTGATGTTCTCTTGGAAAGCTTTGGTGCACTTGGAGCAACCCCCCAGAGTTCAGGCTGCTTGGCAAGGACACTGCAGTCCCCACCCAAGTAGTGCAGGCTGTGGGAAAAGACAACATTTCCTTGGCCAGAACAAACCCCTAGGATCCAAAAAGGCAGGGGATGAAAAGCAGAAAAGGAGAATCATGGACAGGAATAACATCTAAGGCTTTACATAAGTTGTCTCACCTTGACTTACAGTCAGGACATATTATTCTTGGTGGCACTCCAGATCAGTTAAAATGAAGAGATTGCAGCAGCCTCAGATAAACTTTAAACTGGATCATTTACACATAGCTGACATAAAAAAAAGGTGCTGTGGGATTCATATTATTATTATTCTGTGATATGCTATTTATTTTATGTTGTTCCCACATTTCCTGGTACTTAAAATACTTTGGAATAACTGCCACCACAAAATGACATGGTTGTGTTTGTCAAGTGTGAGTGTGGCACTTAGGATTTTAGAAGTTGGGATGCTACCAGAGAAGGCTTGGATTGCAAAAATGCTGAATAATAGAAAAATGAATGTTTGTGTATAAATAACCTTGGTGGACTTCAGAATTCCACAGGGGTGAGGTAAATAAGACCTTCTTTGACTTGGGTCTGTCTCAAGTGTTTAGGAAGTTATTCTGGTATGTAGAAACCTGACTTTTCAATGCAGTCTTAGGATTCAAAGCAACTTTTTTGCCTGTGCCCCTCTGAGAGTGGGAATTTCCAGTTAAAAGGAGGGTGAGGAGAGATGAAATGTCACCATTTGGTAAGTCTGTGAGCTCCACACACACACACACACACACACACACACACACACACACACACACACACACGTGTGGATTGCTGTAGTTGTGTGACCCTTCTTGTGGATGGTCACCCGAAATTCTACTCAAATGCACATTTTCACTGAGCTTTCTCGATAAAAACCACAGGATTTTGTTTTAACTTTGCTGCTGCTCTCAGAAGCCCCTGCAAGGCTGAAAGCTGACCTTTCCCTCAGTGGAACACGCTGGGTTTCTGTGCTGCTCTGCCACAGGTGCCTCCCCATCCCATCACCCGTGGCTGCAGAGTAGAGTGGTGCGAATTAAGCTGAATTGACATCAAGGAGTGAAATGCCCAGGCCAGTGCTGTACAGAGTGAAGATTCATGTGCTTCTTTACTGTTGAACGTCTCTGGGAACAGCCTTTCTGTAGCAGCAGCTACAGGGAGCCTGTGGGGTGTGCCTGCTTTGGAAGCACTAGAAATCCTCTGCCAATGTTATAAAAAGCCCCGTTCAGCCAGGGCCAGGGGGGTGGAGCAGTGGGAATAACAACTGAACTGATGACAGTGACATCTGCAATGCACCACCGAGTGCAGGATGAGCTTTCCAGAGGGAAAGGAGCAGGCATGGCATGTGGTTTTGTGATACCTGCAGACAGCAGAACCTGCTCTTGGCGCCAACTCTCTGTAATCACTATTCCAATGCTTTATCTCACAGCTAACGTGTACAACAAAGCAGATGTGAAGATTAAGTTTCAAACGCAGTAAAATGGTTTACAAATCTGGCCAAGTGTACTGAAATGCTTCTCATGCATTGCTAAGGATGCTAATTTAATAATTCATCTCCTAATGTAAACCAGTGAGCTTCCCCTCATATATTACCATATATTTTTCAGTCGTGGGTTACAGTTTGCCTCTGTTTTGAAGGCACGAGGCATTAGCTATGTAATGAAATCAATTTGTGATATGTTCATTGGGGCGAGTGGCTCAGGATAGTCCTAGTTAGTGGCTGCAGATATGAATAGTTTTGTCCTGAATGTAAAACTGATGCCTGACATCCTCAGCATGCCATACAAACTCAGGCTTTACCTTTGTAGTTAGGCTGAACCCTATGAACATTCTTAATCACATCTGCCCTGAGGTTGGGACTGTGTTTTCTCCTCTTACAAGTGAGAAAAATGAAAAAGTAAAGTAGAAATGAGATAGGCAAACTAGGAGAAGGTCCCTCAGAGTTCTCATCTCCAAACCAGTACTCGGTACCACAACCCTTTACAAATGTCACAGGAAAGCATCTTAGGTGCTCTGGAATATATTTTATTTTGGGGAATATAGTTACAATTCCAAGTTATTATGCACTTTTTTGACTCTCCTAAGGAAAAGGATGAATTAGATGTACTGCCAAAAATAACCAAACAAAAAAAACCAAAACAAACCCAAACCCAAAACAAACAAAAATCCCTGAACAACAGCAACAATCCCAACAAAAAACCACAACAAAAGAACAACCAAACAAAAAATATTGTACATCAAAAAATGGATTTTGGTGGTTGTTTCTAAACAATGAACTCCACAACTAAATATCAGACTAGAAATGGACTTATAAAAGTGTTTCAGATGTTTAAGCCCCAGAGGAAACATGGAACAGGGAGGAGGGGAGAAGTGTGTGCATGATGATGGATCCATACTAGAGGAGGAAAAAGTAGTGCAGGAGTAGTTGATCTTCTTTCTGTTGGAAAAAGCAGTAGACAAGCAAGGTGAAATTTCAGTTTGATACTCCCACAAAAATCTTTATCTGGTGTTTAGGAATCTTTATGGTTTTCAGCCAAATTGTTCTGTATATGCACCTGTTGATCATGTAAATACTGTTAGATGTCCTTTCCAGGGTGCACTGCATCAGATTCTGGTTCAAACATCCACGGCTTTTAGGCACGCTGTTTCTGAAATCCTGAAATTAATATCAGAGACCATTCTAACTGTAAGGAGTTCTGCTGGCACCAATCAGTTCTGCTTGGATTTCTCCCACCATTCAAGCCCTCAGCTGGTTAATTAATGAATAGTATCAGTCACAAGTCTTTGCATGTTCGCTCAGGCCTACGGTTCTCTTTATACAAAATTGGGTGCAATTCATAATAGCAAAAGCTAGTAATTCACAACAAAAGAGATTTAAAACAAAATAAGGAAATCATTATATTCTTCTTTGTCTCATATCCATGCTTTACTTTACCCTCAGTGTTCTCGTTTATACAGATCCCATGGTTTGTTTCCATAATGACACGAATCACCAGGTAACATCTCACACCTTGGATTCCTGGCAGGCTGGGTCTGGGGTGTGTGTGCAGCAGTTTGACATGGCTCTAAATGGATGTTGTCACTCTGCAGTCTGGCCTGAGCCCTTGGAAAGGCATTGCTGCACACAAAGACATTCGCAGATGGTTTTACCCTCACTCACTCACTGGTTTTATGATCTGTACTTTGTGTTAGTGGCTCTAAGTTATGACTTGTTTAAAGAGAGTTCAGATTTATTGTTGCATTTTGCAGGAACGACAACACTCTCTTCAAAAGTGCCTCAGTTTACCTCGGTTTTAAACATTTTGCCATTAGTGAGCAAGGGGTGAGAGAAGGGAAGTGTCGGTTCAAGATAGGCATAACTTAGCAAATTTCTAATTTGCTCAAGTCTACAAAGCCATTAAACAGTTTTTTCCTTTTCCCAAGAAGATCACATGAGTTTCATTTTTGTGGAATCTATCAAGCCCAACTTCTCTATCTAACCTTATTTAAATTAATTTATTTACTTCCCTTTGGCCATTAAAATATGTGCTTTTTGGGTTTTTTTGGTAAAAAGTCACCTTTTGAAAAACCAAAACAACAAAACCCACACTCAACACAACAAAACCCCCAAAACTACTAACAGTTCCTCACACTAAACAGAGACCATGATGTGTAACAGGTCCTCCTGTCTAATGGCACTTTGTTGTGACTATGAGGAAGATTTTCTGTTTTTTCACACCTGCCACAGATCAACTTTATTTCCAAAACCCAGAGGGATCCTGAGAAAATACAAAGATGGAGTCTTATTTTTCATTTTCTTAGTTTGTGGTACAGGGCTTTGTAAGATAATTCTTCATAACCATCATTCAGAGACCTAAATTTGACTTTTTCCAGGGTTGCATCCTTGTTCAGCACATTCTCCCCTTTTTAAATTTCAAACTTTTGTACCACTTTCAAGCTTTCTTTTCTTTTTCAGCTCCTTTTGTACCCACTCTGTGTGTTGCCAGTGCTTTGAAGTCCTTTGCTATTCTGTCAGGAGAGAGATTTATTTTGCATGACTTCTCTTAGCTCTCTTGCCCCTGTGAAGATGTGGCAATGTACACCTCTGGCAATCCGTTCTTTGATTTTACTTACTTCTATTTTTGCCACTTCTTACTTTATATATAAGTATCTGGTCACTGTTATTTTCTCTGGAATCCCTTCAGCTGGGTCATTTCTGCCTGGAGCTGGGGCTCTTGGAATTCAACGCTTTTGCACGGAGGGTGGCTGTGACAAAACTGTGTCTCCAGGAGCTCCCTCTTACAATGAGGTCTATGGGGTCAGGCCTCTGCGTGTGCCTGCAGTCCTACTGATCCAGCAAGATTCCCCACAGAGCAGCCCACTGGCCTGGAACACCTTGGAGAGCAGTGACCACGGAGTGAGGCATGACCCTGCTGCTCCCTCACTCTGTTGCCTAAGCACCGAGCTCTGAATCCGTGTTGACATTCCCGTGTTTCATCATCCCTTTGTGTTTTAGGTGCATTTTCTCAGATTGATGGCTATGTAATCTCCTCCTGGTGTCCTGTTACCTCTGGGTTTGTTGCATGATGGAGACAAAGAGACATGAGGACTTAACACCGAAGAGTTCTTATATAATCCATCCTGCCTCATTCTTCAAGTCTGACTTAGAAGAAAGTCTGACTTTCATATAAGGAAAATGCAGAGAAGAAAAATCTGACATCCATAGAGGACACACTAAAAAGGTCATTTTTTTGTGTTTGCCTGTCCTGCTGCTTTGAAAAAGCACTCGAGTGTGTTCACCTCACTTATATTTGGAAACTTTTACTTCTATATTCGCTTTCCCTTTGTGTCTTGCTACAGCTCAGAGAAAGTTGTCAGAGATCCTTGAAGATGGCATCTCTGAGTCCTGGGACTGGAGCTAATGGAAGCCTGGTGCTCATGTCCACAAACTGCTTCTGTTCCCCTGTGACCTGCCTGGGAACGTTGCAGATTTATGGTTTGGTGTGGCTCCTCACAGGAGGACAAATCCAGCTCTGTAGCTGCAGCTGGAACTGGAAGGAAATCTACACAAGATTAATTTTACCTCTAAGTTTTTGTATTGCCATTTATTTGAAATTCACCTATCAAAGTAACACTAAGCACTGGTGATGGACTGTTTATTGAGGAATCTGATATGACAAATCATTTATATGTTTGTGATGTATGAAGAAAAGCATGTTTTAAATGAGTTAAGGAGCTCCACAGGGGCAAAAGAAATAGTAAGTAGTATCACAAAAAAATGAAAGCAGGTGAGTGGGCCAAAAATCAAAATCAGTAAGTATTTATAAGCGTTGTTTACTCTGTCTTTTGACTAGGAGGGCTCTATGTAGTTGTAAAATTCTAGTGTCCGTGAGTTGGAAGGTCCCAGGCTGCTTCTGGAATCTGGAAATCCCACACGGATACAGACCTCCATGGTCTCCATGCCTTGACAAAATCACTTCATATAAATCACTCAAAATACAGATAGCTTAAATTTGCCAACAGGCAGAAAAAAACCCCAACCAACCCAACTTCCTCTTTTTTAAATTTTAAATTTGAGCAAAACATTGAGATAACTTCACGCAATAAAATACTACTGTAACTTCACATAAATTAATAATATTATGACATTTCCTTTTATCCTGTTGTTGTTATGTAAAATAAGTTTCAAAATACTCCAACTAATAAGACTAAAACCTTTGCTGCAGAAAACTTAGTTGCCAGGCCATTTGCTTTCATTTTAAGAATGCTGAAAAAATATTCCTCTTCACACACCGGGGAAAAAAATAGCGTGGAAATATATTTTCCTTACAGGTCTCACTCTGGACAAATATATGCTGCTGAGAGAAAAATTCTGACCAAAAGATGTTTATTTACAGGTAACGTTCTCCCAGTAAATAAAGAGTATAAGCTTTGATGCATTGGGCTGACAGTATCAAGGATCTTTATCTACCTGCAGACTTCAACCACTGGCCAAGCCAGGTAGGTATTTCCAGCAATGTAAAACCAGTGGAAAATATGGAATAGCACGTACACTCCAAAGGAAACACAGCAAATGTGCTCCTCTGTGCATTTTTACCGAGGTCCAAGGGTTTAGCTTAGTTTTTCTAGCTTACCTCAATTGTTGACAGCTGGTATTAAACTTCTGTATAATTAACATGCTTTATTTCCCCACTCTGATATACACACGAATGCCAAGCAATTCTTAGGAATGTGGCTGCTGTGTGGACATCAAAACTAGGAGAGAGAGCCCTGCTTTAGGGCTGAGCTCCCACAAAGTCATAAAATAATTATTAAGACAGCTTTATAATTGAAACAGTAGAACTTTGAATGTTTAGAAGCCTCTAGACATGCCATATGTCCAGTTGTAGAGCATCCACACGAGTCATCTGCTGACCCCACTGCCCCTTCTTGAGGTGTAACCCTTTGTAAAAGAAGGCAAAAAGAGCATGGTAATGGGTGGTAATGAGAGCCAGCCTTGGTTACAGGTGCTGCTGTTCCACGCTCTTCTCATGCTCCTGACAGTGCACCTCTTAGCACAATACCAGTCCATTAGTGCAAGGGGGTGAAATGTAACCTTTTCTAAGGTATGAGGGAGACTGAATTTTGCCCTGATTTGCACCCTAAGTCCTGTCCTGCTGGCTTGCAAGAGAGAAGAGCAATTAATTGTTTCAAACAGAAGAACCTCTCCTCTTGCACCTCTGCATTTCTGTAACAGGAGTCCATTACCTCTGGGAATGAACAGCTTCCAAACTTAGGAGAGTAAGAAGGAAACCAGACAGGAAACTATTCCCTTTAAATAATTTGGTGCCTTTACTTGCTTTTATCTGTCATCCCTTGTGAGCTGTTTATTTTTATTCCCTCCTAGGGGATGTTGCAGCCAGGAGTGTCCCATCCCTCTTTATTGACTCATGCTCCCACTACTTTAATGGCACCTACCTGCTTTGCAGTTGGCTTCAGTATTATGGTCTGTAGTTCCAGTCTTAATGTCATCTGCAAACCAGCCAGGCATGAATCATACCAGGAAAACACATGCTAGTGCTGACTGCTGGGATTGGGGCTGGGTTAATTAGGAAAAGTCCCTGGGAGAGACATGCAAAGAGCCACAAATAACAGGAAGCCTCACAGCTTGAATATTGACCAGGACTGTTTGGTAGCACTGTCTTCTCAAACACAGAGGATGAAGGATGTCAGAGATGTACAAAGAGTTCTTTGTAAATCACAAGTTGCCATGTGCATGAGCAGCAGAGCAGACTGGGTAACAGAGGCTCTGCTGTTGTTTTAGCCCCTCAAAAGCCAAAATTTAAAACAATTGTTAGTGTGTCTTCAAAAATTAGCACCACCGGGTATGTTTTAAATAATGCACTGTCAAAAGATGTGTTTATCATTAATTTCAGATCTGATGGCAAACTTTGTCCCCTTTCATATATTCTAGTTGTATTGTTCAACGTTGCAGCAGCTATCATCTCAGCCTTTGTCAAATGATAAAATCATAGTACACAGTACACTTACTGCTGAAATTCATCAGAATTTTCATTAAAAAGGCCAGTTTTCTGTCTGTCACAAGGGTTATAACACAAGAAATTTATCACCAGCATTTTTCAGGGAGTTAGACATACCAGTCATTTCCAAACAATTCAGCAAGACACTTCTGTTGTATAATGTATATTCTGGTTTTGTGACATATTGTGCAACCAAAAATTTTTGCCATTTAAAAACACAATCTTCTGTTTCATAAACCAAAGCCCATAATTTAGTGGAATCTTGATATGCCTTTGGGTAGAAGCCTGCTTTCATCAGAATGCATTTTTTTTACCCTGAAGCACAAGAAAAAAAAAAATCATAACTTTGCCATCACTATCAAATTTTTCAAACCCAGCAGTTTTTAACTCAACATCTGTGTGATCTCATGATAAACCAGACCTCTGAGAATCCAATATAATGCAAGGTTTATGTGAGGACTGTCCAGAACTGAAGCACTTGGAGTTTAGCTTTTCCCAAACTTCCAGAAGACTCAGATCCAAGGATTGTTGTTTGGGTTATTTTATGCCTGAGGGAAGATCAGATACAGCAGTGGTTTGTTTTATTGTTTTGCTTCACCTCTATAGCTACCCAAATCCTCCAAATAAAATCGTAAGACACAGCAGGACAATGATCAAGCAGGTGCAGGTTTAGTGTTTTGATGAAACATTGAAAAAGCCCCTGGGTTTTTCTTTATAGGGATGTCAAAACCTGTCTCTCTAGGAGGCCTCTAGCTCCTCATTTCTCTTCCCCCTTCACACAGACAGTGGATTTCCAGTCAGTTTGTAAAGAAGCCAGGGGAGTGCTGTTCCACACAGTACTTTGGTGTGGGAGAGAAAGGCCTTAATCCCTCCTTTCCATAGGATATTAGAAGGACTGTGATTTGTCAGGCAGCATGGACAGATTGGGATTTTGTGGGACGTGGTGGATATTTGGCAGTAAATCAGCTGTCAGACCTAGGGAAACTCGGGGGTAGTTTTGTCTGCTGTGGGAGTAGTTTTGCAGAGTATGAACAGGCTTCAGTCTCACAGGACATTGTAGCTGGTTCACTGAAGGGGCATTCCCTTCCCAATGTATGACATGCTAAACCATCCTGCTGTTTTCTTTTTCCTTTCTGCTTCTCCACACACAGGGAACTAGAAAGCTTGTGATGCTGAAACCCATGGAAGGAAACTCAAGCTTCAGCTCTTTTTTCACTTCCTTGATGTTTCTCATATTCTCAGTTTCTGCAAGCAGAAGTAATTCTGCCATCATTTAAATCATTGGAATATGTAGTAGTCAATGCCAGTAATCTATTGCCTTTACTCTCTTCTGTCATTCTGCTTTTGAAGTTTCTAAGCCAATGCAGTTCTTGCATTAAAGGCAAATAGAACAGTTTTGTAACACCTTCCTTACCCTTTCACAGAGAAAATGGAAAATGTATCACAGAGGCTGTGACCACTAATTTGTTTCACTAAAAATTACCCAGGAACTGTTAAATACTGAGTGTTAAACAGTTAAATGTTGAATAGAGTGAGAATAAATAAAAAATAGCCACAAAAATTGACCCCTTATTTTCTCAGCAAGGAGCAACCTTGTCAGATAATATTTTGCCTTAAGACCGAGGTTCACCCTGAGCAGATGTTGCACCTTCCAGAGTCTCTTGCTGAAGGGGTTTCTGTCCATGCATCTTCACAGGGGTTATGGCTGAGCCCTCCATGGTAAATTTCTTTCTTAAGCACAGCTGATGTGAGTCACAGAAGGGTTAAGGTTGGAAGAACCCTCTGAACATCGTCCTGCCCGGGCGGTGCCACCTGGAGCAGGTGGGCTGGAGGCTGCTCAGCCACTTGTTGAGGCAAGGTGATCTGAGAATGAAAACAAGAGGGACCTGGAGAGGAAATGCTGCTTCTGTGCCCACTTCTTTCTGTCTCCTGCTTAGGGTCAAGGGAAGTATAAGAGCACTTGAAGGCTGAAAGAAGCTCAGGCAGTAATAGGGGAGCTTTCAGGGAGTGCCTGGTGATGTGACTGGATGAGCCATGGAGGGCTGGCTGAGAGGTCAGAGATGGGGGCTGATGGGGCAGCCTGGCCTGTCACAGGGTCTGATTAACTGGCTGGAAGCAGGTATGGGGGCCCTTGAGCCAGCACAGAGCAAGCCCTACAGCTCCTGGGAGCTCTCCTGTGGGCTGCTCTGTTGTATTGCCATTGCTTAAGGTGCAGGGAAAAGCTGTTTCAAAGGATTTTTATTTAGCTGCTCTACATGAGCTTATTCTCAGCCTACATTTTAATGCTTGACAGCTGAGCTTTTACAAGTTTTTGGAGCCATTAATCAGAGCGGTGTTTTGGGAAGCTTTGGCAATATATATGTATTTGAGAATTTGTATGGCATGGTTTAAATTAAAGGCTAAGGCTTACTTTTGAGGCTGCTTTTGGCCTCTTTCTGTGAAGCATGGAGCTGTGTATTATTGTTCTAAAGACCCATAATTAGCAGCAAATGTTTGCAAAATGGTAAAGGTTGTTGCTAGGGTGCTCCTTCAGGCTGGGATGTGTGAGAGATAGTTAAACCTAATTTAGATCTATTTCAAAACCTGTTTTCTTAGGCTGCTAGTATGGATCATTTTAATGCAGTGCAGTACATTCTGACTTTGCAAATGGGCAGTGGGAATGAAGGCATGACGTTTAGTGAGCAGAAATTTAGCTCCCATTCTTTGAAGTAATTTAGTAGGGAATCAGGCAGGAGATAGGAAAAAGGACTTCAGACCTAGGCTGTTTTTCTTTTTCACAGAGGCATTGACTCTTTTGTCCAGAGCCACTCAGATTTCAAGCTATTTTTTCAATTCTAACAAGGATCAGAAGCATATTTTTATTTGTTTTGAAGGTCAATGGTAACTTTTCTAACTAAGAGTAAAAAGAAATATTGAGAAACATTAAAGCATCCCCTAGAAATCTCTCTCTACCATTATATGCCTCTTGAACTTCTATATCATGTTGCATGTAACAATCACAATTGCTTTTTGCTATGTTTGATGCCAGATTTTGAATGAACCATGTAAAAGGTGCTTGGTTTTTTTGCCAAAATATTTCTGAATGTGTTTTGTTGTACAGCACCCTCTCTCCTGATGCACTCTGCCATCAGTGGTGGCCCGTGGTGGAGGTTTGGGGCTACTAGAGGTGGGAAAGGGGAGGGCAGGAACCTCTGCAGGAGCCTCACCCTTCAAGAGGAGCCTGGGGGCACAGATTGCCACCAAACCCCGTCCTGGCAGTTGGGTGTCTGTGAGGAATACAGGCAGCACCTTCCTCTTTTCTGGGGATGTCTTGCTGAATTAAGGTCTATTGTCCAAAATCTCCGGATGTGGGAGGAGGAATTGTGTATTTGGGGTGAGTCAGGCATTGATCCAGCCCAGACTGGAAGGTTGCCATAAATTGTGGTCCTTTTCACAAATAGGGATGCACATGGACTGACAGTATGACTTGAGCACTGGTTTGGCCTCAGAGAGGTCGGTGTCTGTGCTTTGGTTTGAAGGCTGTCAGAGTGGAGACAGGTAGAGATGCACTTTAAAATTTTCAGGGGTCTGTGGTGATTTTCATTAGACACACGTGGGAAAAACATGACAAAGGTGTTTCAGAGGCCAGGAACATGAGTGAGGTTCAACATGCAAACCCCAGGTAAGGAGCTTGGATACAGAGGGAAGACCAGGGAATCTGAACTGCTTCAGCATCACCATTGCAAGCACAGCAATTTGCTCCCGCCAAAACCTGGATGAAAGGCCAGAGAGGGGAATATTCAAGTGAGCACCTAACTTGGATTTGCACAGCACTTGCTGTCTGTGCTGGGCTGCACCCAGCTCCTAGTGTTCCTTGCAGGATGGCAGGCTCTGGACTATGGGACAGCAGAGACACCTGTGCGCTCCTTTAGTTTTATATGTTCACCCTGGGCAGCCAGAAGCCCGTGGAAGCGTCTGTGCTCAGGAGGGTGAGGGTCGCTCACTGTGCTCCTTGGGAGACTTCACTGGGCTGAGTAATTCCTAACTGTACTCCAGCTGCTGGTGGGTTGTTGAGCTGTGGTGTACAGTCCCCTCTTAACCCCTGCTTTCTTCTGTGTCATATCATCATGCATAGTCACAGGGATGATGGGAGGATATCACTTACAAAGGGTTCTAGGATTGCTCTGAGTGCCAGTGCTGAGATCCCTCCCCCGTCTATTCCTGCTCGTCTTCGTTTCTTCATTTCTAAATAAAAATGGTTTAAAAAAAAGAGTTCTCTCACTTTCAGAGTGGGAGGAGAAGCTTGTTAGATGTTTAAAGTTTGGCCATTTGAGATGCCATTAGTTTTGTCTTGTGTTTTGTTTTTTTTTCCTACCCTGCTTCTAGTGCTCTTGGCTCCAACCGAAAGCTTTAACATTTTATCCTGAAGTCTGTGACCAAAGTTGAAGAGCTTGTCTACATTTAAAAATAGTTTTATCTTTACTCTAAACTCACAAGTCAAATCAGTACTATTATATCCATTTCTTCAGTGAGGAACAGAAAAATAAGGCAGCAGGATTTCCCCAGGGTACATAAAGCTGTGATATGGCCCATTTGCAAGTAAGCAGGACAGACTTATCATTAGGTTGGGTTTTCTTCCTGGAAAAATACTCAAGTTAGACTTAAAACTGGTTCCTTTTTTTATTTTATTTTGTTTTATTTTATTTTATTTATTTATTTTTATTTTCCCCTGTTTTCCCTACCCTTCTTTCAACTACCCTAATGAAGGATCAAGAGCAACCACCTGGATTTAAAGTCCTTCTTTCACAGTTGTTAACTATCAAAACGTTGATTTCCAAGTGAAGTCACCAGATTGACATGTTGCTGCTAATTGAAGAATCAGAGGTATTAATTAGAATCAGACACAGTGGAATGCTTCTCTCTAAGCCATGAATCTACAAAGAGATCCCAATTACTTTCTCTTTTAGCTTAGAACAAGTGGTGCCTTCATTTTTATTGCCTCGCTGAAGTGTCAGTCTAATGCCAGTCATTGGGAAGGATATATAAACCGAACTAGTAGTTAGAAACAAAACAAAAACATCAGACTGATGCATCAAGAGTATGGAGATAGTTTCACGGAAGCTGTAGGAATAGTTTATGTTTCTAAGCTGTGTTTTCATAAAGCTTTGATTCAGTGCCCTTTGTAGTATTGGCCTGGGACTATCTGATGTAGTTGTGATGCTAAAAAACTTCAGCTAGAACAATGCTTGGTAACTTTGGGAAATGGTCTTTTCTCAATTTATTTCCCTTTAATTGGGGATGGAGCTTGGCTTTTAGCTGAATGTGAGTGTGGGTTTTTTTTGAAAAATGTCATCTTCTGTATGTGACTTGTCTTCTTTGTTTATCTTGAACTTGTGAAGAGATGTTTCAATGGCAGAAATGAAAATAAAAGGGGAGGTAAGAGCCCATCACTTGGAGGAAAGTACCACAAGCTAAAAGTTGTAAAACGGATTCTGCTTCCTTAAAAATAATTTCTCAAAATGTGCACATGCTGGAAAGAAGTTGCATGGCTTGTCCCCCGACTGGGTGATTCCAGGTCCCTTCAGGAAGGGCTGCAGTTTGCGACTCAAGCTTCTTTTTCAGAGAAACTATGCTAGAAAAGAAATGCACAGGCCTTCACCTGAAAATGGGGGACGGATGCATCAGGGAAGTGCTGTTGCTTGCGTGCCTCTTGCCATGGGTACAGACTGCTCAGTGTTTATTTGCTGACATGTCCTTCTCTACACAGGAAAGCACTGCTGCATTTTAGGTAGTCAGATGAACATCTCAAACCTGTCCCACGATAACTCCATAAGGAGCTGTTGAGTTTCTATTCTCACAGGCCATGGAGCATGTAAATTATCCTGAAATCACTGTCCATAAAAACAGTGCTTTGCTCCCAAGTCTCTGCTGTTAATTTGATAGTTGTTGGCTGTCCTTGGTTTTGTTCATGCAGTAGTGAATGCTGTTCATAGCGAGGATCTGATGGACCCCTTCTCTGGTTTGCAGTGTCCAGGGTGGGGTCAGCAGCAGTCTGCCTCAGGTAAGAATGCTGTTCTGGCAGATGTACCTGAAGCTTTCCATAGCAAGTGTTGGAGCTGGACGAGTAGGGCTAAGACCTGGTTATGGCTTGGATTAGGCAGCTTGCTTGGAAACCAGGTGAAAATGTCCAGCTGAGATGCAGAGATAGGTTCTAATGCTCTGTGGAAGTTCTTCTGAACAGACATTAAGCTCCAAGAAGATGGAAAGTCAGCAGAATGGCACTGTACAGCACCAGGATGTAGATTTATAGTTGCTATTGCCCAGCTGTGACTTGGTTAGCACTGAAATTTGTCAACAGTGTAGATATAAACTGAACCTGACTGTGTTAGGAGATTGTCCCCCCCTTTCTGAGCACATTTGTTTGCTATGGTTACTAAGGAGATCAAGCACAGTTTAGCTTTTGTTAAGCAGGCAGGAGCATCTGCCAGTTCTTCAACAAAGGCCTGATAAGGTAATTTCCTTCCTCTCATGTTGACAACAATGAGTACAAGTCAAACACTGTAAATGGAAAAGTTGTCTTAAACTGTGTTTTCTGGTAGTGACTGTGATATGGTGGGCTTGTGTACTGGCTGGCTTTGGTCTTAGTGTAGGTGGGCTGATACCTGATTCTCCTTGAAGGAGAAAAAAATTCCCTTTGTGCAGCAAGATGAGATATTATTGAAAATCCATAGGCTGTGCTGGGACCTCACTGCCTGTTGCTTTTTCCATGCCATAAAATGATAGATTTTGGGGAAGACCAGGTCAGACATAAGATAAAAATCTTAGTGGGAAGACCACCAAACTGATCACTGACAGCATGAGGGGGACTGTAGAGTCATGAACAGGACAAGTAGCCATGGGGAGAAAGGGAGAAATGCTAGATAAACAAAAACCACCACCACCACCAAAAAAGCAGCTTGTAGCTGTTTTCTAGTTTAAAAAAAGGGTGAAGATTTAGACAAGTAAGTAAATGGTAGCTTTTGGATACCTGTCTAACATCATAGGTAGCGCTGACACCCCTGAAATTCAAATTCCTTGTTCATCTGTTTCCACCAGCCTATATGCAACCAGAAGGTGGGCTGGTTCTATAAAGATTTTGGTGTTACAGAGGGATGTCTTAATGAACATTATCATCTGATTTGTTACAGTATTGGTAAGCAGAAGGGTAGCAAAGATTAGGAGCTTGGGGAAAACAGGAATTGAAACTAATAACTGGCAAATATCATCAACGTGTTTGTGGACACTGCTGCTGCATAGTTTGATGAGTGTCACGTAAGTTCTTCTATCTACAAGTGATAGCTTGGACTCTTAATATCTGCATAAGAGCATTTCCTTTCCTTTGGACCAGATTTTCTAAATCTGCAAACACAGATACTTTTACTAATAAGGCC
>WAAG01015966.1:294-13793 GCA_013390105.1 Tichodroma muraria | reverse complement strand
AGACTGATTTTTCTTCAGGCGTTTTCTCTGTTATCCTGCCAACTTCTGTGACTAAGAACAGATTATCTCCTCCTGTTAAAACAGCAATCACTCTCTTATTTATGTCCCTGCTTTTTCCAAAGAGCTAATAAATTAAAGAATTAATAAAGCTAAATAAAACCTGCATAAGTCAATCCTAAGGTCTCTAGCATGGAAAAAATATTGCAAAATGTAGTCTGTTTGTATCTGAGTAAATATGTGCAGAAATACAAAATGGGGAGGTTGGGGTTATGGTTACCAAATGAGATCTTAGATTTATTACATGCTATTATTTTGAAGGCAGGAAATAGAAGTTATTTATGATACAGTGGGATGTGGAATCCCCAAGTTTCACGAGCATTTGAGAGTACTATGAAAAGAAGCCTGTTGAGTGTTGGGTATGGAGATCACCTGTATTTTATATTTGCAGAAATCTATGGCCTATCTATTCCACATAAAATCTCTGTATCATGGCTAACTAAAGTCAACACATATATTCACCAGCGCTAATTAATTGCTCCAGCGCTAAGCCTAGGTGCAAAACCCACATTTCTATAAAATTATGTAAGCGATGAAGATCTGCATAGAAAATGGGAAAGTATCTTGGAAAATTAATATATGTATTTAGTTTTTAATAAATTAAATTAGTCAGTTTTCATAATGGTTTTATTTGTTAATTGACATGAATGTTTAGAAAATATTGAACAGTGAAATAAGGAAAAATGTTTTATTTGAAAATGAAGTAGAAAAGTATTTTTAAATAAAGAAGCAAGATTTCCATTTATGAAATTTAGGGAAAAAAACTGTTGTTTTTACTCCTGATAAATGGAAAATCTTCTGCTGTTAGTTATGTTAGTGGTGAAACCTGTTTAGCACTGAAATACTATTGCTCACTTCTAGCTTGAGTTGTTCTGAGCTTGTCTTTCTGAGATGAAACATTTGTGTGTCTGTTTATGACACTAAGAAACTTTTTGCATGATAAGAGAACAAACTGTCTTTTCTGTAAAGTTTGTGAGGTCCTCGCATACACTTTTCAATTTCCTCTGAATATTTCCCTCCTTTTCTATATTTTTAAAATGACGACAGGATACAATATTCCAATATCCATCTCACCTGCTTCATATAAGGGGGTAAAGTCTCATCTATTTGGCTACTAACTAGTTTCTTATTCATTTACTGTGGCTTGTGTTAAGGTCTTGGTTGCAATGTTACAATTTAAGGTCAGACTTAGTTGTTCACCACAAACTCCAAATCCTAGAATTACTTCATCAAGATAGAGTACCTCCATTCCTATGTGTAAAGGTATAACTTCAGTACTGTTTAAGGAGGTTTTTGACCTTGACATGGCCTTTAGTGTAGAATTACATCTACCATGAATCTGACTATAGTTTTCTCTTTCAGCCTTCAATTTTCATGTGCTCTTCATTTATGAAATCAATTTTTTTTGTGTGTGTCTTAAGGTATATGAATTAATGTCTTATTCCAGTATCAGTGCAATATCTGGCCATTAGGAAATATCAGGCAGGGGAAATGTCTTTTGTGACCTTGAATAGCTCATTATTTATTGTTCTTCAATATTTTATAGTGTTTTGTGGGATAGTTTTGGAGTTGGTCACACTCAAAATCTTATTTTACTGCACATATGACTGAACCAGCATAATTCTGTCATGTCACATTTTAGACCTCTTCTCCGTTGGTTCATTTTCTCTCATTCTCTTTATCCTGGTTTCCCAAAAATGTGCACCTAGGCTAAGTTTTTTCATGTTAGGAGTCATTCCTATAATATGCTTGCACTTTGCTGACTTTACATGGTGGCATATTTGGCTGAACAAGTGTATAGCTGAGGAGGCATAGAGGAGAATTTTCTTAAGCATTCCAATAACTTCTTTTTATTCATCTTTTCTGCTCATGGTGGATTTATAAGGGGAAGTCAATATCCCATGAACTTAAGAGCATTCATTAATTTTACTTTTCTTGTACAGGAACAATGTAATAACACAGCAGAGCTGAGGGACTGAGATTATAGTCCTGAACCCATTGCCTTTTGCAATTAAGCTTCTTGATTTACTTAGTTTTTAGTTCTGTTAAAATTTAAAAGCTTGTGACAGACTGAGGACTGGCCTATTATTGCAATTTGCAAAGAACTTTCTAAAATGCATGCTTATAAAATAAAAATAAAATCTACATAGTACAATATTATTACATCAATACTTTAAAATGATATGTCAGTTATCCATGGGCACCGACAAGAGAAGTAGAAGAATGTTGTATAAAAGCATCACAATGGAGGCTCTTTAAACTGTATAGAGGCAATATTTTGCAGCTATATTTTCAGCACATCAGTGTGGGTAATATCCATGAATGAATATTTGTTGTCTAGTGATCTGAGTATAAATAATGAAGAGCCATGACCAAGATGTGCTCCAGCCTGGGGTCCTACCCTTGAGGTGAGCTTGCTAATAATACCAATAGTGCAGTGTCTGAATTATACTTTTCTGCCTTGTCCAGTGAATGTTTAAGTAATTACATTGAACTACTTTATATGGGGAATATCTCAGTCAAATCCCCTCGGCAGAATCACCTTCTCTAAATTAGACAGAGAAGTGATTTTAATTAAGGTCTCAAATATAACATATATGATTTAGAGTACATCCTAAACTAAGAAAAATGAGATAATACTTTACATGTCAGGTTTTATGAGCCTGTTATTTGTTTACATTTAACATTGAAACTAAGTAAACATTTTATTTATATTGGAAAATGATAAAGAAGTTTCTAATCTAGCTAAAAACATTACTTAATTGCTTTTAACCTGAATGTCAAATTGAAAAAGAAAAATTCATTTTTATGTGCAATAAGGTTTTGAACTACTGCTTGTTAATAAGGACAGTAGTAACAGGCCACTTAATCACTCAGAAGGAAGACTGATGAAGTTTCCATAGCAGAATATGAGTATTGAGAGTGTGAGTATGAACACTGGTTGGTCAAAAAACCCCTCAAGGCACAAACATTGTTTACTTGCAATATATCTCACTGATTATGTAGATTTATTATAAATTACTGGTTTTGAGGTTCATTCACAGAATAGAAGTTGATAAGATTAGTATATTTCACAATTTGTGATAAAATTACAATCTAATTAGTTCCTTATATTTCTGTGCTTTAGTAAGGTTGTTAAAGATACACTTTTTAGTGTTTCAGTATTTTAAAAGTATAATTCATGAGATATTCAAGATGAACGGAAGGCCTTCTCCAATTTTAAATATCAGTATTCTGCTTAATTAGAGTTATCTTCCATACTTCCTTGTTTGTTCAGAACAGACAGGAAGACACCAGCTGTTGCAGAAAAATACTGCTCAGTTCATGCAGCTTAAATCAAATCACGATCAAAGTGGTTTATTGATTCATCAATGACATGCAATTAACCAGCAACCGGCAAACTACATATTCAGACTCTGTATCAGCAGTACAGCAGACAAATGGAAGTACAAGGTACTTGCAAGCTGTTAAAAAACATTACAAATTTCTAAGCAACCTTGAAAGCTAACTTCAAAATGTTCTAAGCACCCCCTGTTTTGCTCCATCATTGGCAGAGTGGGCAATCAGCATCCCCACTCTATGGGGCATGTGCCTTCTTCCCTGGCTTGCTTGGAGGGAAGAGTGAGTGCTCCTGCTCTCTGTTCCCTACCAAAGCCCCCTCCACAGGCACACATGGGCCTGTGTCACTGCGTGCTGCTCCTGTTCCATCACCTCCCTGGCTGCTGCCAGTATTCTACTGGGAGACTGCTCAGCCTGGCTCTGCAGGGTGACTTTGAGGGTGCTGCATCATTCCTCCAGTTCGTGCTCCAAGGTCTTTTTCCACAGTTACAAATTTTCATACTTCATGCTTCTTTTGAAATTACTTCTTTTTGGTTTCAAAAGTCTCCTTGAAGTTCCCCAGCTGACAGTTCTTTAGCTTGATCAATATTGAAGATATGACAGACATTGCGGGGTGCTCCATTTAAATACTTGTCTCACACTTTTGTTTCTGCCTCAGGAGCTGGTTTTATCTGAGCTGTGCAAATTAGGTTTGGGTTGTGCAAGTGCTCTCGTGGTCAATTAATGTATAGAATTGAGACAAAATACTCATATGTGTAGGACAAGGAAAAACTGTCACTGTTGGAGCGACATGGCAGAATCGATTTATCTGTTTTAGTGAGCATTAATTGAGAAGCCATCAAGTATGAAAACAGCGATTAAAAAAGATTAAAAATCTTAAACAAAATGCAAATTAGAAAAGATTATTACCTGAAAAAAAAAATAATAAAAAAAAAAATGGTTGGAATCAAGAAATCTCCTAAAATAAAAACTGATCAAAACAAATGTAATTTGACAGAGTCACTTATCATCTACTTGAAGTGATTATAGTTTCTATTGATTATAATGAAAGAAAAATGGAAGATTTACTATATTATTTGTATGGAAATTGTCTTGAGCTTATGAGGTGGAAACAAAGCTTTGTCATTGCATAAACAGTGAGTAGCCACTCTTGTTCATCATCTTTGTTTCTTTTCATTCCTGGTACTTAATATTTTCTAGCAATTTTTCTGATAAAAAATTGTGGTGATTTTTTTAAAGTGATCAAGATTTTTTTTGTGGGACTTCTTTTATTTTTTAAGGGAAATAACTAGCAATTTTTCTGATAAAAAATTGTGGTGATTTTTTTAAAGTGATCAAGATTTTTTTTGTGGGACTTCTTTTATTTTTTAAGGGAAATAACTTGTTATTGACAATAAGGAAAGATCAGTAGTAGAGCTTATGTTTAAGGATTACAGATTTAAGGGAAAAAACATTTTTTCATTTGTCATACTGGCAGATCTAGAACTGGACCACAGTTTTTGACAAAACATTGGCATTAAAAGAGTTTAATTTGTGGATTTTTTACACAGATGTATATTTTAATGACATGAAAAATTGGTTGAACTGGAATCACTTGCCAAGGACAAAATTTCTCATAAAATATTTGAGGTATACCCATGTCAGTGTTGATCAAATAAGTGCTATACTCAAGACTTTGTTCTCATTGCATTTACTCAATGCAATGACCATTGTACACTGCCCACAGCTGTCCAGTTTTATTGGCCATGTGTTAAAATCCCATACCCATTGTGTTTACTTTGTAGTAGCCTAGTGATACAGGGACTGGAGGAAAACAAACCAAGCCAAGAAGTGGAAGGATCAGATACAGTTTGGGAGAAGTGGGGAGGAGAGCATCTTCAGCCAGTAACATGCTGGTTTCCACGCTATGTCCACCTGGCCCTCATGAAAACTGCAGCTGACTTTATCTGACCATACACAGCTCAGAAAATTAAGTATTAGTAGATTAAATTAACTTGATGCTCCCTCTTTCTAAATACAAGGATAGATATTGTTAGCTGTATAGTTGTTTCTAAGAACTAAAATTAGACGCAACATTACAAAATAATGAAAATTACAGGTCCTTTTAACTGTTTTATAGTCATAATTCTGGAAACACAGTTTTAAGTGAAATGAGATGGTATTTTGATAACCGCTTCAATGTGGTAAAAAGCAAAGAAAGGGAGAAAGGGAAAAAATTTTCTAAATATCATTTCATTGAAACTTGAAAAATTAGATATAGATAAAAATAATAGTTATTTGAAGAATTGCAATATTGTAGAGTATGCTTTTCTTAACCCACAAAACCATTTTTTTTGTGGGGGAAGAGAAAAACTACTTTTCTATTTTAAAGATTTATTTTTTGTTTCTTAATATTAAAACTTAGTTGATTCAAATAAGAATCTGCATTCTGATTGTGTAATTAAGTCAGAAAAACACAGCCAAGTGCTTGAAATTTTAAGGGAACGATTTAATCATTCCAGAAAGAAAGAAAAATATTAGTTTGTGTTACATGTGACTTTATTTTAAGTATACAGATACATCATCCAAATTTTGTGATCAAAAATACTTTGCTTTGGGTAGGAAGTTCATTTGAATCCCCTTTTCTCTCATTAATTTCAATCCTCACTTTTCTGTTTGTATTTTAAACAACGTCAATGCAATTACTCATTGCTAGATGTGGTGAGCTGGCTTTGGGTCGTGGGTAAACCCCCACCCAGACACCCGCTGACTCCCCCCATTTGAAGGTGATTGTGGGTGACTCAGGGCAGACCCTGACATCCTTCCACAGAGAACATACCTGCAGTGCCCATGCTAACAAAACTGCAAAGTTATGAGCAGATTTTGTACCTGATTCTGCACAATCGCCTTGTCATAGAGGAAGAATAATGAAATACTGTGGATGAGCATGTCGAGTAGTATTTTTATGGTAAATCAATGCAAATGTACAAGAAAGATTACTGAGTTTTGCTTGTGGATTTTAGGTATTTTTACGCAGGGCAATAGCTGGAAAGAATTTCACAACAGCAGAAACTTCAGACTAGGCTAATATATTATTGTATCTTATTCCAAGAAAATTAATAAAATTCTACAGCATGCTTTATCTCTGAAATTCAGGAATCAGTAGTTATCCTTTTTATCAGTGACACAGACAAGAAAATCTCAGTCTAGACTTTAATACCCACTCAAAAAGAGTCCTGATTAGGTTCCTGCATGTCTATCCTCCTGTCTTTCACACTTATTAAATCTGGGTACATTTGACTATTGCTCTGTCCTTGTGGTAATGAAATTTACTGGGTGACTTTGTACTTCATCTATTTTAAAAGGCTGACACGTTAGAAGAAAATATATAGAACGTGTTCATACTAAGTCATGTTTTCAGAACAATGAAAATGGAACATACATGAGGCTATAAATGAACCAGCTGTCCTGGCTCCTAACTTTTGGAGAAAGATTCCTCAAAACCAATAACTGACTTTCAGGCAGTTTTCCATATGTCTCAGAAATGTTCCTTTTAAAATATTGCTAGAGATAGCTAAAAGTCTGCAAAAAACCAGCAGGAACAAAACTATCAAAGTGTCTTCTCTCTCACTCATAAAAGTGAAATAAAGCCTGGGCTGTACTACCTTCAGCCAGTGGGAGCAACTGTCTTTCAGGGAGTTAAAGAGGGCTCAGAAGGGGGGTAAGGAAAGTAAGGCCTGGGCATAGCTCTCTTCACATAAGTACTAACTGCAGTCTGACTTCTCCCGCTCTCATGAGCCTTAGATCGCATCTGCCAGGGCACAGACAGCCTCACTTGAAATCTGTCCTGTCTCAGACTGACGGATGTGGCGTCCCTTTCTCCGTAGGGCCGTAAACGGTAGAGATGTGACAAGGCAACTGGCCACTGTCAGCTCTCTGTGAAGTCACACTGAAGGTCACATGTCTGCAGTCTCCTCTGCCATATAGCTGGTGTCAACACTTCTCACTGCTGGTTTGTCTCATTTAAAACTGCAGTGCCTGGCCTCCCTGAGGACTTTCAGCAAGGTAGCTAATGCATGTATTACAGTATAACCTCACCTTTTTTTTTTTTGTTTTTGACAGCACAGACAAAGCATGGAAAGTATCTGTTTGGAAGAGTAGAAGACATTTGAACTTCTGTCCTGTCTGAGAGGTTTTACTAAAGTAGAGGATAATTCATTTTGTACACAATTTTGAGAAACGTATGATAAAAAACTGTCAGGAAGTTACTTTTCAGGTAGTGGGCAAACTTTCTTGCAATGAATCTGGCACTGTAATGAGAAAAATATCCTATCTGTATAGCTTGTTGTTTCTTTTACAAAAATATTTACAGGCAAGAGTCTTTTTTTCTTCACAACAAGTCTGTTTTTTCTACTTTATGTTCAACTGAAGTCATAAACCACTAAAATGCATCACAATTTCTAGCTGGGGAAAAAATTATGGTTATCATTCATTCAAACTTGGACAAGGGACAAAAATGTTAAGTTTTGAATTTGAGCAGGACTTTTTTCCAAACATTTTTTCTAGTACCTCATGAAGCATGAACTGCTCTTTTGTGTTACTCAAGGATGGGTATGCCTATAGGCTAATATTTACCAGGTTAGAAAAAGATTCAAACCAAGTGAATATTTATTCATTCCTGTTGACTTAACGAAACTGACAGTCATGTCACATTTTATCATGACATGCACCAGACAAAGAACAGCATCATAATACCCAGTTCAAAGCAGCATGTCATGTACAGCAAAAAATATAAGAAAATACTGTCTGACTTTGGATGGGTGGTAAAATTCTCTACTGTCTCCAGATTTTCTTTGGTAAGAAATGTCTTACACCCAACATTTGAAACATATTGAAAGTTGCATGGCTTTCTGCTGCAGTATTTTCTTGTTTTACTAATTCCCTGTGTTTCACCACATCAAGCTGTATTAACACCTTGCAGTAGGTAATGATATGGTTGAAAGTAACTTCATAAAGATTATGGGACAAACAGATACAGTGGATACCATCATGAGAGTTTACTGTAGGCAACCCCACCAGGATGATGACACTAACAAAGGTGTCTTTCTTCAAGGAACAAAGGGATACCTCTAAATCACCTTCCTCTATCCTTATTGGGGACTTCTGCTAGGTGTAAGGTGGGAATACCACACAGCTGGTACAGAGATGACTAGTGAAGGTGCCCTCCTTGATTTGATGCTTGTTAACAGCAAAGGTGTCAGGAGCAAGGCAATTGGCAGCTCTCTTGGCCACAGTGTCCATGAAGAAGTTGAATTTAAAATCTCTGGTGACAGGAGGAAAAGTGGCAGCAGTACTTCAACCCTGGGCATGTGACTCTCAGTTGACTCTGAACTTCCTTCTCCAGCTGGATCCCTATATCTATGTGCCCTGGTGGGATTCATTCTAGAATACAAGAGCTTGTTGGTGTCATTGTGTCAGTGATTTTTGGAATGCTATGGGGAATCTGGTGAGGTTCCAGTAGAATGGAACCTGACAAGTGTTGTCCCAATTTTCAGGAAGAGTGACCCTGGACAGTACAGGACTGTCAGTTTCACTTCAGTGTCTTACAGAGAAGATTATTCTGGGAGGTATTGAAAAACACCTGAAAGACAACACAGTCATTGATCACAGCCAGCACAGTTTCATGAGAGGAAAGTCATGGTTATCACACCTGATTTCCTTTTACGACCAGGTATTCCGCCTTGTTGATCGTGTGAAGCCAGCTGATGGAATCCTTTTGGATTTCAGTAAAGCTTTCAATACTGTCTCTCCCAGGATCCTTCAGGACAAGATGTTCAGCACGCAGTTGGATAAACATGTCATGGGTTGGGTGAGCAACTGGGTCATGGGTCAGGCACAAGGGGTTACAGCGAATGGGATGACATCAAAGCAGCGACTTGTTGCTACTGGGGTTTTGGAGGGCTCCATCTTAGGGCCAGTGCTCTTTAACATCTTCATGAATTACTTGGATGCAGGACTAGAAGAGATACTGACAAATTTGCCTATTATACTAAATTGAAAGGAGCTGTTGACTCCCTCAAAGGCAGGAAGGCCCTGCAGAGAGACCTTGACAATCTCTCCTTGACAATCTTGATTGTCCAGACCAAAAGAGGTCTGGACAATCACCAACAATATGAAGTTCAACAAAGGAAAGTGCTGGATTCTGCACCTGGGACAGGGTAATCCTGGATGTACAAACAGAATGGGGACTGAGATGCTGGAGAGCAGTGCCATGGAAAGGGACTTGGGGGTCCTGGTCAAGGGCAAGTTCAATCTAAGCCAGCATGCCCTGGCAGCCTGGAGGGCCAACCCTGTCCTGGGATGCACCAGGCACAGCATGGCCAGCAGGGCAAGGGAGGGAATTGTCCCACTTTGCTCTGAGCTGGGGTGGCCTCACAATGAGTTTTGGGTGCTGTAAAATAAGAAAGATATAAAGCTGTTAGAGAGCATCCAAAGGAGGGCAATGAAGGTGGTGAAGAGCCTAGAGTGGAAGCCATAAGTGGACCAGCTGAGGTCACTTGGTCTGTTCAGCCTGGAGAAGAGGCTACTGAGGATAGGTCTCAGTGGTTATATATACTGAGGATAGCAGTATACAGATTCCTCAGGAGGGGAGGTGGAGGAGCAGACACTGAACTCTTCCCTACAGTTACCAGTGACAGAACCTGAGAGATAGCCAGCCTGAAGTTGTCTGAAATGAGGCTTAGGTTGGGTATTAGGAAAAGGATCTTCTCCCAGAGGCTGACTGGGCACTAGAACAATGGTGACAGCACTAAGTCTGACAGAGTTCAAGATGCATTTGGAAAGTGTTCTCAGGCACATGGTTTGACTCTTGAGGTGGTCTTGTGCAGGGCCAGAAGCTATGGAATCAATGATTCCTGTAACTCCTTTCTTACCCAGTATATTCTGATTCTATAGTTCTAACTTTGTGATCATACACTGTAGTCCAAACTCATGAATCTGTACTCAGAGTTTTAAGGGACACTTTTCACTTTAGTATAGCTCAATACCAAAAAATGTGCTTTTCAAGAGGCATATATTCAAAGGAATAATTGGATGCTGGGTGACTAGTTTACTTTAATTCCCAGGGGGAATTATAGGCCTCATTGCACTTCTGTCTTATTTTTTTTTTTTGTAAATGCTAATTAAATTCCTAAATCAGAAATTTAAACTTGTTAAGCCTTCAAATTCTATCCAGGAAAGAACATAAGCATATACTTCAAGGTTGTGTTTACATCTAATTTGCTTCACTGTTGGTAGAGGCTCTGCTTAATCTGTCTGCTGAACAGATGACATCTTTTTGAACTGTTTTTGTACTAATACTGTAATGGTGCGGGTGACGGTTATGCTAGATAAGTGACACAATATGGTGTCTTAAAGATGGATTCCTATCACTTATGGCAAGTTGAAGCCACAGAGATCCTTGGGATTAGCACCGTTCTGCAGATTTAGACAGAGTTTATGAGGATTATTTATTATCAGTGATGTGCTTTTCTACCTTACCGCAGTACGCCCTGTGAAATGGGGCATCTTTTTTAAAGGGTATCTTTGGATTATATTCAATCCCGTAATTCTAGGGTAAAGGAATTTTTTTTTCTTAAGAAGACAATAATGGTTGAGAAAACAGATCTTGCAAATTTTAATTCTCAATAATTTCCGTGTAGTTTTTCTGTAAAAGTATTCCAGGCACTATTCTTTCCATTTACTTAAATAAAGAATAAAATTTGCCAGTTGATAGCTAGTTTTATTGTTCAAATATTTGTTTAAAATGCAGACTTTCTGTTCAATTCTGTGTGCTCTTATACTGGCTGTATGTCCCTGGAGAGGAACATGGAATGTTCCTCTCATTTCTTTCGGACTGTGATGTGAAACAACAACCTCCATAACTCCAAAAATTGCATGAGAACTATATCCCTTTGTCAGTAGTGATACATCTTTTCTCCAAAACAACTGTCCAGTCTTTTGTGAGTATTTGAAAATGTCTTTGGTTGAAGGCAATTATTCTGCATTTCTAGGTCATAGTTTGCTATAATGAAAAGGGAGTGGAGAGGGTCTTGAGACTATTTCCAGAAAAAATCACCTTCAAGCAAGTTCTACCAAATGTTGAACACTTGCTCTGTATGTAATTAGTAGAAGGGAGGGGGAAAAGGACAGTGTCATTTTTCTCTGAGCATGGATTGCTTATAGACATTCTGTTTCCTAATACTAAGGTCTTGTGGTAGCTCTTTTTTATCCATTACCCCACAGCTATTCATTAGCTGATGTGCCAATGTCTGTCACAGTTTATCCTGTGGGACAATGGTGTCTTAATATTTTAGCAACAGCACAGAGATGTAATTATCTGTAAATAATTTAGCATGTGTTTCATCCATGTGGAAGCTATCCAATCAGTCAAAGTAAAAATCTCCCAATATTTCCTATCAAAGTTTGAGTCTTCTACAATATATTTTTTGTCATCTATGGACTCTCAAAATTAGAGAATTTAGGTATTTCCTAATTAGGTAATCATTAGGTATTTCCTCCCACAAATATTTGGAGCATCAAAACCATCTTACATTGCTGGGGACAAATTCAGACATGATGGTAATAAGTATATGCTGAGAAGTTTGTGATGTTTAAACCACATAGTATTACTGAATATTGTGCACCTCGTTAATATTTATTACCTATGTTCAGGAAGAACATACACAACTTTAATTAAATTTTTTTAAAGATATGACTATTAATTATGATGGTTATATATTTTCTTCTCCCTGATCAAGCAAGCATTCAAAACTTAATTTTCATCAGCTTCTTCGTTTTCTTGTTATTTTTCTTCCTTTGCACTTTACCATGACAGTTTTGTAAAATGAGAATGAGACGAGAAATTAAAACATTATTCACCACATGGGCATTCAGAAGGAGAGGAATTTAGTTCACTGACACTGACCTCCAAAGGGTCTTAAAGAGGCAGGTCAGATCTGTGCTGAACATTAGTGCTAACGTATTCACATATTAGTTATGTCTGCCATCTGCTTATGACTTACCTAGCTTTGAAATATACTGCCTAGAAAAAAGTGAATGAATGTGAATAATCCCAAGGAATATAATAGCGCTATTTCTTCTTGGGAAGACTGAAATGCACATAGCTCTTTCCAGGACCAAGGTTAGAAAATCCTTTAGAATGGAGGCCTTGTCTCCCTATATGCAGAATTTACCATTCTCTGGAGGATATATACGTGTATCTAAATGACATATTTGATTCATGTTTGACAAAGTTTGACATAAGATGTTTCCAATATGTACAGTTTTTAGCTAGAAGAGAAGCTGACTTCAGCTACTTTGAATGTTTAAGTTTCACTTAAGACAGTGAAAAACTGCGTATTTGAGTATGTGTGTGTATGGGACAATTTATGGATAATGTCTCTTTGCTCTGCAATCTCAAAGGTTTCCCTGTGATTCTGAAGTCAGAATAATGTGAAGAATCATCTCTGTAGTCCTCAGAGCAAAAGTCTGTCTGCGTGTACATGTCTATAACAGAGACATTTATTAGCTAGAGCTAACATAAACCTTGAAAATCTATGCTTAGGAGGGATATATTTGACACAGCATAATTTCTAGCTACTTTTGCTGGCAGATAGTGATTAAAGAGATATCAGCTTGTTTAAAAGTGTGAATTACACTCACTTTCAATGAAGTGGGAATAATAAGCATGAAAATATTTGTCCAAAATTTCTATTATTTAAGTGTGCTCTACCAAAAGTGCAAAAAATTTGAAATCAAGGGGTTTTTTTAGCAATAAGTGAGCACTGTTATTAGTTATTGAATGAGTTTCTTCTGCTTTAGTATTGTTGTGATGCAAAAATATTACTTTCTTTGAGTGACCCAATGGAAGATACATGAACTGTTGTAATAAGCATAACACCTATAATATTAAGTATATATTAGCATATTAAGCATAACACCTTTCTGAGTGTAAGGCATTAAAAGATGGAGGGCTAAACCATGAGTTTTTTTTAACAGAATTGAATGTTATAATGGAGCCTCACTAATTAGATCCCATCAGACTCTCCAGTGTCAGCTCCTGAAAAACTAATGGAGCAACAGCA
>WAAG01015965.1:41552-91716 GCA_013390105.1 Tichodroma muraria | reverse complement strand
ATCACTTTATGATCTCCATAACACACTCAACATAGCAAATATTTAGCTGGAAGAAATTAACAGAGTTAATCATTAATTCATAACAGTTGCATGTCATAATTAGCAGCATTATCATACGTAAATATGAATTAAAACCAATAGTATGGAGGGCAGCTTGGCCATAATTAAAGCAGTTTGCTGTTTTAAACCATCACTGTGTAGGGAGAAAACATGCAGGAAAGACCAGTACCTATCTTGAAACTATGTTTCAGCAGCTGCAAACTTTTTATTTATACTATGTAGTTTAGTACCATTAACTTCATACCCCATTTCAAAATGCAAATATGTTTCTGTGCCAAGCAAAACAAGATTTGCTATTCTTTTTTCCACACCAATAGTCACATCAACAGCTGCAACTATATGAAATCCAGTGACCTGTTTACATAGTTTCCCTCTGTACAGCAATTTAACCAACTTGGCTGCTTAAAGGTCATACTTCTGCAACAGCTATGAGCCTTGGGCTTAAACTCATCTGAGATCCGAGGCTGGTGTGAGTTACTACCTTTGGTAACATACGCTCACACATGTGGCTGACTCAGTTTCACTCTGAATGGGTAATTGCTGGGATCACAGAAGAGCACAACTAAACAGTCCTGCTTATATTTGCAGGAAAGGATAGGGAATCAAGAACAAAGTGACTTTCCCATCAACCAGAGCAGTGTACAAAGAACTGAGCTTGATGGAAGCCACTTGCTGGACGAGCTCTCCTCACACGTTGTGACACACTGTGTAAATGGTTACATACAGTTCCCTACTGCTAGGAAAAGCCCAATCTTGTTATTAGGTCACTGGCCTGGCAAAAGAGCAATTTCTATTTCTTGCTGCACCAGCAACTCTTGCTGTGGTAGCCTAGTGCAGTTTATTCTAAATTCTTGGATGCATTTAGGCAGCTTAATCCATACATTTGTGTAGTACTTAGGTGCCTACAAAGCTTTAAATATCCTGCCTGTTTACCTTTCAGTTCCTCATCCAGAAAGTGGTAATACTTCCCAAACTTTAAAGCTTTGCTGATATATTTGGAGCGACTCAGATATTGTGACAAGACAAAAACAGAAAAAAAATTGTTCTTTCAAAGAATCTCAACATCCCATAGTCATCCTTTCACCACTATGACCAAGTTACTTCCAAAAGCTGTACCCACATTGTTGTAACTTCTGTCCCATTTCTCATCAGAGACATTTAATAGCAGGGCAGTAGATTTTTCTGTTAAGTGGCAGAATTATTAGCTCCAGGGGGTATGACACACAGTCAGCTCTGCTGTTTCCACAGTACAGGTAGCTGCAGTGCAGACAAACCCCTGCTTAAATAGGTCACTCCCTCACTGAGAGTTAGCTGCAAAAGGAGAGAAAGGGAGGGTATCATAGTTGCACAGTTTTACCTGTCAAACACCTACCTTCAAGCATCTGCAGCAAGGAAAGAACAAAAATAAACACAGTAGAAAGGTTAGTGTCTGTCTTTGAAGAAGTCCTTTCTCTTTTAGGAAATGCCAGCTTTAACAGGATTAGAAGAAAAGGGCAAATTTTGAGCTTTACCTGCTGCCTTTCAAACAACAGAAGGGAAAAATAATTTTAAAAGGCTCTGGAAATAACGTCTTCCAGAAGAGGCAAAAGTCAAGGGGAGGCAGCTAGCATTTCCAAGAACGTCATTCTCCATGAGAGGTACATTTTTCTTTTCCTCTGACGGCAGAAAAGTCAAAATAGGCTGGGGAGGTATTTAGACTGCTCATATAAAAACCCTGATTAAAACTACATTAAAAAATGATACAGCTCAATACTTCTGATGGGATACTCAGCCTTCAAAATACCCAACATAAAAAGGTTTTACATAAAGTGTTCATTCTTTCCCTACCCATAGACTTACATGGTCTCTTATTGAAGCTTCAAAAAACCCAAATGAGGATTTCCCAAAGGCACAAATGGGATATAAGCTCTTCAAAAGTCATTAGGGTGAGTTAAACACATTTTCTCCTGATCTAGTCTTCAGATTTATACCTCTAAGACAAGTTGTCAGTGTTGTCACTGCACCAACAGGCCTAGCTACTTAAAAAGAAGGAACTATAAATACAAATAGCCCAGAGCTTCAGTCTAGACAAGGTATAGTCCAACAGTTTCAGTGTGCAAGCTTAGCTAAATTCAGAGAGTAGACAACTGGGAATAAATTCAGCCCAAAACACCGTGCTTGTCCAGTAGATTTTAGCAGTCCTTCTTACAGTTAATACTTGGATAAACTCTACTTCATCCAAGATTTAGTTTAAAGGTTTTGACATATATTTAGCCACTGGCCAAACAGTACTGCTGGCAGAGAAGTTACCACTTGCCATTAACAGGCACTGCAGTTACACTGCTTCACCTGACTGATCTGCAATTAGGATTACCTGGACTGGGTAGAATATTGCCTGGAGTGTAGGAAGAGTCTCTGTAAAATAGTGATCCCAGATTTCAGACAGGACATCAATGCGATCCTCACCTACAAAAACAGAGATTGGGAGCAAGAGCTTTAGTGACAGGGACACTTAAAGCAAGTTGGATTTTCCAAGTACTCTCTAATTCCCCAAGAAAGACTTCACTTCCACAGTCTCTGCCCGAAACTGGACATCACCCAGCCAAGCTTCCCCTAAACTGACAGAGACACAAGGCTGTGACTGTTGTTTGCTCTGTGCAAAACGTGAGACCAATTCCAACAAGAGAGTTGTTCAACCCTCTTCAACCAGAGGCTTTAACTCCACAGCACAGGATTGTGCAATTGCACAGCTCACAGCTAACATGCTCAACTAGCAGGGGAGAGGCCACACAAAAACAACTGAATATGAGAACCAGCAGGTCCCAGCCAACATCAGCTGATCATCCAACATCATCCTGCAGCTGAGTCAGGGAGAGCATTTAGAAGAGCTGAGCCCCTCCAGCATCCACCCAGTACCAAGCAACAGCCAGGTACCTGTCAGGAATCCCGACAAAGGCACTAATGAGGCACTTGTGAAGGCTCCCAAATTAAATCCACTTGTGGCCAACCCTTTTATGACTCTAATCCAAACAAACATCCCCAAAAGTAACTGGATACTTTAAATGAAGGCAGACTAAGCTATGTATCTTGGGATTCCCATAACAGGAATAGAATTGTGATCAAATAATGCTCACAGTTTTGACTTGCAGAGTTGTCCACTCCTTAGCATCTGGGCCCAAAGCCTCTAAGTTTTTTAGCTAAAGGTTTGCAATGCTTATTTCAAGTTTTAGATACATTCCCAGAAATCTAAGGTGCAAATGAAAATCTAACCTGACAGACTCAGGTTTAAAAACACAAGTTTTTGACAGAAGAATTTTCCAGGATCTCACAAGCAACGTAGACTCAAAGAGCAGTAATGGAAGATGGCCACTCAAGTCAGGTTTGAAGGTTCAGCCTCAAGGTCACTAAAGGCCCTACATGAGGAACTGGAATACATGCACAATTGCAACTCAAAGGAGCTTTATCACTCTGTACTGAAGTGCTCTCTTCACCTGCAGACTTCCACAGTGCTTGCCCATGGGTTGTGCTGCTTAGGACACAGCCAGAGAGCAGAGAGCCAGCAGGACTAGATCCTGCAGACATTTCCCTTTGAGCAGAGAGCCAGCCCACTAACAACCACAGAATGCTTCACTGTGTCAGGTACGACTCTGGCTTCAAAACTGGAAATGCAGGCAGACAAGAAACTACCCAACACCCCCACAACAGCTACCCATTATCACAACAGCCAAGTGTAAGCAAAAAAGACAACAGGAAACAGTTTAATTGAATGTTCAAATTCTTCCCTCCTACCCAGGACTGCAATGCTTTACTGTCTGGAGACAGAATGAAATATCAGAGATCACTTCTCCTTCTGAAGGGAAGCAGGAATGGTTTGTTTCTTCAAGAAATCATAAATCCTACAGGCATTGAAAGAGATTCTGACAGATTATATAAAGAAAAAACATGTTAAAGAGGCTGTGACTGAAAAACAGACAGATAAAACACTGCCATGCCCTGCAGCCACTCTGTCTGGGTGCAGGGGCAGTATAAGTTTTCCAGGAAGACAGAGCTAACCAAGAAGCGTGTACAAGAAATCCTCATTGCTGTGACCACAAGACCTGCAACAAGCCCACACATTACAAAAGAAAGGTGCCCGTGAGTCATCTCCTGCAGTGATGCCAGCCTGCACAGCAAAGTGGCTCCAGTGTCACTTCAGGCTAGGGACAGAAAAATGAGGCATAGAAGGTGTTTTGCTGTCTGCCTGGGAAACTTCATCTGACCCAAACTACCTGAGCATCTGCAAAATACTCTTGGGCAGTGCTCAGTTTATTACAGACTCAAAGTCAATTTTCATAATGCTAAAGCAGATACTGGAATAGTTTTGTATGAATACAGAAACCAAAGTCTCTGGTAAGCTGTGCAGCATTCATTCTGAAGAGCTGGCACTGGCAAGGCAGGTACCCACATTTTGGAAAATGCAGGAGTCTGCCTTTTTTCCTCCCTCACAGGGCCAATGCTGAAGAAGCACACCCCAAGCAGGAGGCTGGCAACCCCTTAACTCCTCTGGGGCCCAAACCCTACAGCCTGCCAGCTGGGTGAAGGCACTCAGTGAAGAATGGTGCAGGACCAGCAATGACGTGAGATTATAAGCATCTATTGGCATTTAATGACCCACATACAAGGCACTGGTGATTAGCAAGAGATCTTCCCTGCAGGCTAGAAAACTGGGTCAAACCAAACAGCAGCTTGGTTTTGAATAAAGGCGTGCTGGCTTCGCTTGAGCAAACAGTTACTTAATGTGACCAGCTCCCCACACGTCCAGCACTGAGCGGCCACGCCACACTTGCCTTGGCCCACAGGCTCTGCAGCAGTACTTTGAACATAACTCCATGTGTGATCAACTTCTCTATGAAGGATTTCATCCTCACCCAAAAGACTGTTCTTTTCTTTAAATTTACACAAAGCTTGATAGTTCAGCTCTCAAAGGCTGAACCAAAATTGTGCTTACATCAAGCTGCAAATCACATTGAGAAATGAAAGGCAGAAGGCAGTTCCAAGCAGTTTTGCAACAGGATTAATGTCCAGACCAGAACTGCTATGAGTCCAGGTTCAGCTGCCACACAAAACCCACGTTCCAGCTTTTGTGATGCAGTTATGGTTAGTGGGAGCATCGTGGCTCCCACTCAGCCCACTCTTCAGCCCCACAAGGGCTCCCGAGGGGTTGTGTGACACCCCAGGAGAGCACCAGAAAGGGCTGTATGCTTCTCAGACAGGCAAATTATCTCGTCTGACCAAACATCAAAGCACAACTCCCTTCCAAAACAGGTTTCCTACTATACTTACCTTCACACAGCTTGACCTTCTCCTCCATAAACAGCAAGCCTTTCGCAAGGAGCTGGTTCTGCCAAGAGAAAAGAGAGACATGCATTTGCCTTTAATTTATTTATAATGAACATGGAAGAATGCATTTTTGTCAGATGGCTATCCACTTTGCATGCATTTATCCTAAGATTAGTCATGTTGTAGTACCTTCTTCCAGCACTGGTCTCAGTGTGAGTGCTAGACATTCCTTAATCCCCTCTTGTTCAGCTGGACATGAGAACGCAACAGACACAGCAGCTGAAACATCTCCCAGAAATGGGAAGGGTCACAGGGAAGGAGTCAAGAAAATAGAGTGGTTCTTACCATAATGGTGCACCCACATATGCTATAACTCAGTTACATGATGGAGGCAATCAAAGAGTCAAATGCTGTGAAAGTGTCCCACTCTCTTCTTCTTTTTGCACTTGCTCATTGCTTGTCCAACTGCACAGTAGGCCAAGCTCAGCTCCCTAACATCTACTTCTCTATTCCTACCTATTGTCTTTCCATGAGGCCATTCTTTTTCTATTGAGAAGTTGGATCATCTCAGTATGGAATGTCAAGCTGCAGAAGAACTGGCAGGACCTGTCTTTCTAGATAAATTTAACTCTCATGGACCAGAAAGATCAAGGTATCAATATGCCTGTTTGCAGTTCAGGACATCCAAATAACTGATTAGCTTTATGTTTCCACTTCCCCAAACGTAAGAATGGTGCAAAAACAACACCTATCTTTTTGTTCTGCCAACACCACTAGGTGAACCAGTTCTTCTGAAAAGTTCTGAGAATCCCAGAGAAAGGCACTGCAATCACCACATAACACATTACTGCATCCTAAAAAAGGCACAGAGATCATATTGATAGAGAATAAGGCCTTCTGCCTCTCTGAAAGGATTCAGTATCAGGGTAGCCCACAGCAGCCAGAGGTGACTCCCTCACTGTTCATCACACAGTTTTTATTTTTAATGGGGAACCAGGTCAAGGTTGCACTTTTGAACCTTCCATCAGCCCGGGAGCAAGGCACATCTCTTTCCACTCCCAGCGGACGCTGCCGTTACCCCAGTGCCTGGACACCACCACAGCCTCCTGATGAGCTGCCACAGCACATCCTGCCCTGGTGCTCCTGCTCTGGATCATAAACCTGCCTCCTGGAACCACACACCAGCCTGGCCCAGCCCTGACACACAGACAGGCAACTGTGGGAGCACGCCAAGCCAAGAGAGCAGCACACCTCTGCATCCTGCCTTCAACAAGAAGCTAACACAAAGCTGGGTACAAAAAGGTGGGAACATTGCTCTGTGACATTCTCAGGCTGGGAGATATTTTTCACCTGGGCAATGACAACAGGAATTAGCAAACTGGATAAATATATTCACACAATGAAAAGAAAAAAAAAAAAACCTACAGCATTTCCAAATGTTAGCATTGAGTGGAAGGTGACTGTTTTATGAAGATCCTCTAGCAGAAATATGGGCTCTGAAGGGAAATATTTAGTTTTCAGAATGTCCATTTAAATTCTAGATTTGTTCAACAGAAATAAATGACTACATATATCATGCTCTGGACATCAACAACAAAAAAAATGTCCAGGAAAAACCAACAATGTGAAAAAGGAGGGAGAAAGAAATCTGCAATGAAGAAAACCATAAGGGGACAAAAAGTGAAACTGCCTTACACTATAAATATTTTTCTGCTTGAACAATAGGTAATGTTGGAGTGATATTGGAGTGATTAAAGTGGCACTTTAATCCTTCCAAATGCTTTCCATTTATTCATAAAAGTACTTAATTTCTTTATTTTTCAACCTGTAGCTCAAGGCAATTACTTCTCATATACTGCAGGGGAAATTTACAGCTGGTCTTTAATACTGTATTATTTTAAATTACTTTGCAATAAAAAGGTGCATATATAAACACATATATGAGGATGTGATGCTCATTTCCTTGTGTTTCTCTCAAAAAATATGAATTCCTTCTCTATCTGCCATAGAACCTTAGATTTCATTTTATGTATGTTTCCCATTCTGGATACAATTTTCCACATACTTTGCCTAAAAGTTAGTATTATTGATAATTTCTACTTCCAGGGATTTTTTTTTTTTGTTTGCAGCTATGTCAGCAACCAAATAACACATTTGTACATGCTAATGGGCAGCACAGCTGTATGTATTGCAAGGTAGATATAGTAATCATTACTCTGTCACAACAAATTTATAATGCTCCTGTGAATGCATTATAGCAATTCCATGTGCTAAAGAGATTGCATAATCTCACTCTAAAGGTTTTCTTAAAAAAGAGATCATATCCATATAGTTACTGTAGTTACTGCAGACTTTTCACTTATCCTCTCAAATTTTCCCTTTTCCTGTGGAAGAGACTTAAAAAAAGGTAAATAAAATCAAGCACACTTCATTTCCCTTCTCCCCAACCTAAAAATACTTGGAAATGTTCCTTCTCCATCTTTTCTGCAAGAAGTCAGAGGCTTAGGAATTGATTCAATACAAACATTAATACCTCAGAGAAAGCCAGACAGGCAAATTGTCATTAACAAACCCTACAGGGTCTGCTGACAAATCAATACAAGCCACTCAATGCAGCAGCAGTGGAGGTCTGTATCAGACCTTGTCTAGATCACAAGCCTCATTTTGCTGCTGCATCCCTGGTTGCCAGAAGCACAGAGCTAAGAGGAAAAATAAATCTATTTAAAGCAAGACCAGATAAAGGCTCACACCAAGTAAGCTTGAAGGGTACATTGATTTGAAAAAGTTCAGCTGCCACCTCCCATCTCTTTGTAGTTACAGCTGAACAGGGAGCTTGGGGGAGCAGCGATTCCCTTCCCTCCCCAAATGAGCTTTTCCTGGTTCCCCAGGGTGTTATCCCCACCCTGCTGTTGGGACACCAGAGGATTCTAAATGCTCATTGTGCAGGGTGCAAACCTACCTTTACTCTTTGCTACTCTGCTCTGCAGAGAAACAAAGTCCCAACCCCAACACACGTAGGTGCAGTTGAGAAATCTGGAGAGAGATGTTTTGCAGCAGATAGAAGTGACCTTGTGAAATCTTGCAGGCTGACCCCTTTGCTCAGTGCAGAAAACCAAAAGAGCTGACTCAGATATACCACTAAGAGAAAGCTCTTAAGCAAATTTTAAATGCCCTAAGTTTTTAAAGACGGGATTCAAAGCAAAAATAATCACACTTCATTTGTTCCTCAGTAAAAATCCTCCCACAACATGTCTGTGTTTGCTACATTTTAAAGTAAGTCACGATCAAATCACTGGGAATAAAAAAAAATGTTGAAGGCAGTCAGACACCACCTTATGAAACACACACACTTTCCTGATAATTCCTTCCTTTTTTCTGGCACAGATATTTTCCTCTTTCCACTCCCTGTTAGAGAAATTGAGGCAAGTTTCTCCATTCCTGCCCAGTGGAGTAATTCCAGTCCCACCATCTTCCCAGAAGCTGTCCCAGGCACAACAGCTGGGACTCCTCTCTCAAACCAGCAGTGCCTGCAGTGCCCAGCACCTTCTCCCTCCCTCCCATTGCAGGAGCTGGGCATCCCCAGTGGGGGCCCTTCCTGTGCACTCCCCCACCGCACCCTGGGCAAAATGGTACCCATCGCGCTGTGCCTGAGGCAAATCAGATGCTGCCTGTCAGAAGCACTGTCAGCAGCATGGGTGTGGTGCCAGCCCCTGGACAGAACCAACAGGAAGGATTTTGGGGTGGCGGCCGTGCCACCAGCACGGCCTGTGGAGCTGTGTTGCTCCACTGTGGAGGCTCTATGCAAGCAGAAGGGGGGCAAAAAACAGCTAAGGAGCTTTGGCAGGAACTCCACAGGAAACATCAAGGAGGCTCAAGCCATCACAGGCACTTCACATCTTGTCTGAAAGCCATGTCTGCAGTACAGCAAGGTACAAATGGATTCTCCTGCTAATAACAAATACGCCATTATCTTTGAGGGAAAAAGGTTTACAAAACACCCATTTAATTATGGATAAATTCTTCTTTTCCTTCATGTCTCCAAGCCAAACATGGACAGTATTCCTTTTAAAAGCTACCTACAAATTAACAAATTAATATTAGTTTATCAAAGAACATAAGCTAGAAACAGAAGTAAACTGATTTAGAACATACTCAAAATAATTGGCCTCATTTTGCTGGATGAAAAAAAAATAAAAAATTTTTCTACAAAACACTAGAGCATTTCTTAAATGCAGACCCCTTTTATAGGCAGCTGAGGCTTTGTGTTCTAGTGCTAAACCACACTTTTACAGGCTCTACAAGCACAAGGCCACTGCTTTGTGGATAATGTGATGTTAATTTGAGAAAAAAAGCATCACCCAAAATTACTTGGCAAGTATTTTCTACAAAGTTATTGCCAGCTGCACACAAACACCTACCTAATTCTTGGCAGCTTTTTATAAAACACTAATTTGTGTGAGCCGCAGCATCTCATAACTAGAGCACTCTCCCACCCCCATCCTTTTTTCTCTAACAATAGGGGAAATACTGACAGAAGCAAAGACATCACTTCAATCCTACATAGAGGAGAAACTGCAAGATAAATATGAAATCACATCCTAAAATGACTCTTCCTAGAGCTGGTTTTGTTCACAACAGTTAAAAGAGAAAGCCCACTTGAAGAGATGAAAGGGAGGCAGGGAGAGTAAGAAGGAGAGCAGACCAGGCAGACCAAGTAGGCAGCACTGCTACAATCTGGACCACAACCAGGCAGGCAGCAGCTCTGGGAAAATCCCGCAGCCAGGGCCCCTGACTTTACCCTGATTAGTCACTGCTCCAGGTGGGATCCTGCTCAGCCAGGCTGTGGCACACCGGCCACGCACGCTCTGAAGTGGGAGCAACCAGGCTCCCTTTGGAAGGATTCACACACATCTATGGAACCCAAGAGAGCAGGGCCTGAAAGGAGGTGTCCCTGCTGTCACCCAGGACTAGGTCCCCTGCTCGATAGCAGTGCTGAGCTGCAGGGGGACTCTGTCTGTGATAAGGAACCTGGCCAGTTGCTATGGAGTCTCTGGAGCTGCTCCATGAAAGCTTTTCTAGAAAGTGGCAGACAAAGTGGAAATAATTAGCAGACCTGCACGAACAGAGGTTCCCAGCCAATGAAGAGACAAATACAATGATGAAGACCAGCTTGACCCAAAAGGGTATTGCAGACACACAGCTGAGCTCTGCAAATCACACAAGTGTGAATTCTGTTCCTTGTGCAGCAGCCGAGCTGCTGCAGCCCCTGGCAGCAGGCACAAGACAGCACTTGGCCAGAGAAAAGCTAGTGCTGTCTGTATCCAGCAGTAATCACCACTCCAACAGCCCACACAATTATCTCCTTGCCTTGCTGTGAAACAGGTAGACACAAAAGCCTGGCATCAAGGAAAGATACATCACACCCCCTGTATTTTCTCTTTGTCTAAGCAGCCACATGGCCTTTTCAGCTGTTAGCTAGGCTTTACAAAGCAGCCTTTCAAAGAAGGGAGCAAACATCATGAGAGATGCTGGAGTCATCTCTCCAGGCTGGAGTTCCAGAAAACATGCAGTGGGGACATAAACAAAAGCTTTATGGTGCCACAAGGGAGGCAGGAGCACAGGTTTGCCCCTTGCACAGCTGGGGAACCTACAGCAAGAGGGACTCTGACCACAGGAAGGTTCACCAGCACCACTTTTGACTGCTCTAAAAGCAGAAGATAAAATCAGTTTTGGTTTGGATCCAGGCTTGCCTCACTGCTGACACGGCTTACTTTTCAGCTATTTATTATCATCTTGCTGCTTGGACTTTGCTTGACACCTCAGCAACGTGTGCTCTCGCACGATGCGGCTTCTGCAGCTTCGGGTACAAACAGAGAGCTGGGTCTAATTCTGAGTCAGAACTTGCCGCCTCCAGCGGCTCTCCACTGCAGCAGGCTAGAAATTATGTAACAGCTTGCCTCTGGTTTTAAGACATCAAAGATCTCCCTGGATTAGATGAGGAAACAGTCCACTTGCCATTCCTCACCTACCAGCTCTGCCAGCGAGGGGAGTGGACACCAGGCATCGGCTCTGGGCATTTGACTTTCTGCATTTGCAGCCTATGGGTTCTGGGAGAGGTTACAGTGCCTGGGAAGGGATCAGGTCTCTGCCTTGGGAGGAGACAGTTTGTAGTTAATATACATAAATGCATTTCCATTTTGCCCTCCATGAGTTTCAAGATTAACAAGCCCGCACAGAGTGAAAAGACACAGCTCATCCCTGCTAAAGGTTTTGTTTCAGGCTGTTTGCAGAATCAGGCAGATAATGCATCAATTTATCAACACTTGCTAATTTTATACTTAAAAATTTTTCTCCACCAACACAAGGGCCAGACACTAGGAAAATGAAGGGAGCTTATCTGAAAAATCACACAGCTGCACCAGAGAAGTACATATGGTCCCATTGTCCCATGGTCAGTACACCCTGTTCCTCCAAATCCCAGCCTCTTACCTTCCATGGTCATAGGATTTCCACCTATTGCAGTTCAGCTGACCACTGGCAAACTAACCCAGCAGTGAGAGCAAATACTGCCCAGCTGGTTTATCGAGTAGAGAGGTAGGTACGAAGTGCCCCTTTTCAGGAAATTCTCAGATCGATTCATGGGCAAAGTCAGTACTGAAAAACCTGGAGCCTGAAGCACTGCTTTGAGGCAGATCTGCAGCAAGTGCTCCAAGTCCCAACCATCTGGCATTTACACTCAGGCTTCAGTCCAAGGAGAGGGGTTGTATATACAGTAGGATTGCTAAAGCGGCAGATTTATAAACACAACTTTCCTGCAGAAACATCTGAGTTTGCACTGCAGCCCTTACAGGAATTATATTCCTCTTTCAAACACAAAACAGACTCATTAACTCTGGCATGATGACGGCTTGGTAGTAGAAAAAGACTGAATAAACTCCAACGATTTCCTAAGCATTCCTTTAGCAATTACAGGAGCTAAAAACTGTTAATTTGCATGAGTGCTGATGAAAAGGACTTGTGAGTAATCAAGTCAAGTTGATCACAAAGGTGGTTTTGTCTCACTATAAAAGCTCTGTTCCATGTTAGTCTTAAATATTCAATGGTTATAAAAACTGTGCATGTGTGAGTGTATAAAATCTACATAATGTAAAATCCCGAACTCTTAAATGTCATTTTAAAGTTCCTCTTAGTGGCTCCAGTTATAAGTGCCATGGCATAAGAAATGGAAAACATTCAAGTCAGTTTATCACATCTAACTATTACGTGATCCAGTTAGTTGCTCTAATTGCTGCTAGGATACTTAAAACTGCTTGGCTACACAGAGAGCATATTCTTCAGGGTCCATTTCAATGCAAGAGGACAGAAAACTCGGTTCTTGGGATAGCTTTCAGCAGGCTTTAACAGATGTCAGAGGAAGTCACTGCCAAAAGATGCACTTCCACTCCACTCTGCATCCTGGTGACCCACTCCCAGCACCTCCCCCATGTCAGAGGTGATGACCACAACACGTCAAAGGAAGTAGTTGGAAACTTCGGGTTTTTTTCTTTCAAGGTTATTTTTCAGCCAAATCAGCAGCTTGATTCAATTCTGCTCATCTTGGTGGCAGCAGTACTGCTATAAACCCACTGGCATCAACAGTGAAACAGAACCCACAGACAAATGAAATAATGTTGTCAACTCTTCTATGGCATGTGAACAGTCTTTCCCCACTCCATGGCCCTAGGATTTTTGAGAAGATATTCAGGAGGGAGTGGTAACTTTTATCATGGCCATATGCTGTTAGTCTAGAATCAGAAATAATTCTGCATCTTAGCTCACAGAGGGAAAAAAAAATCTCACTTCGGACAATAGCCTTTATCTCACAGTTTGTCTCACAACTTGCCAGCACCAAGAGTTTTGCCTCAGGCTAAGTCTGACAGGTGCCCAGTTACTCTTTTTGACACTGAGCAAAAATACCCCAGAAATTAAATGTGAGTGCTGGTGGCTACCACCCCACTCAGGGTCTAGGAAACATCCTGCCACGCACTGCCAGCAGCTGCCTCTGCAGTAAACAACTTGTGCAGAGAGGGGCTGAGGAAGTGAAACATAACTACCCCTGGGGCAGGAGTTTTCTTCTCACTTGATAGCACAGCAGGGGGATTTTTTTAAGTCATGTAATCTAATAAATCACGTAATCTGATAGGAAACAACACTAGTCTTCTTTTTCCTCTTTTAAGCTGTTAGCACGCACACAGCAGCATCAGCTGCTTCAGAAAGTACATAAACTCTCTCTCTTACTCAAAGGGAAGATTCCAGCAGCCCTTTTTTTTTTTTAATCAACACTACACTGAACAAATTAAAACACTGAAAGCCATCAGTGCCTTCTAAAAATCATCCAGCAGGCTTTCATGTGGTTACATGTGAACCTCTGTCTATCTGGCCAGTATCAATAAAAGGCAGCAACACGTATTCACATTTGTGATTGTTCAAGTCTTCCTTTGTATTTCACATTTTCCTTTTTCAGAAGCTGCATTTATATTTGTGGGACTAAAAGGCAAACAGCACCCAGGTGGATTTCCTGCTGATAGAAACTTCCTTCTCTTTGCCCCCTCCTGCCTCCAGGCAGTCATCGTTATCACTCCTCTTTCCCTTTGCTGGCCCCTTTTGCAGAAAACCTACTTTGGAATTCTTTACACTCAAGAAAAGGCATCCCATCTTCCTTAAAAACAGTGAATTCCTTGTTGATCTTGCCAGGCTACTAGCAGCCTTTCTTAAGTGCAAAGGAAAATTATCCTTAATTCTGCACTCACTCCCAGGGCTGTATGGCCCACATTTAAAAAGTCCAGTACCTCCATCATCTTCCTCATCAAAACAAAACCAAAACTTGTAGGCTACACGCATGTAAAAAGAGATCCTAACTTTGTTATAGGCTAAAAAGCTTAGGAGAGCAAACCTCAAATTAAAGCAAGCAAGTCATGCAATACCTGAAAGTAATCTGTGATGAAGGATCCAAGTTCACTCTTCAGCAGCCGTCTGTAGACAGAAGGAATGGAGCCATGAAGTAGCAGCCACTGCTGGTCATTTCTTACAGCTATATCTGCACTTTACTACCACTCAGACCAAAGATAAAGGAATGGATGGGAATGGGTCCTTTCGGCCACAGTTAGATTTCTCTTACAGTTACGTATGTATTTTACAAAGGCTATTCTCAAATTATAAAGGAATTCTATTTATAAAGTCTTCTAAAGTCTTCTAATTATAAACCATATACCTAGAATAAGCAAAAAAAAAGAAATTACCCCCCTGAATGAACAAAGCTGGGGAGAAAATTTGGAGTTATTTGGATTGAAATCCATAATCTTTTCTGGTTTTTTGTTTAAACAAAGATGCCTTTCATGTCACTGAAGATAGCATATCTCCCTAATGTTATACTTCCTTTTCTCTTGGAAGTAGAAGGTAAGGAGAAGGAAAGGATAAGTGAAACAGAAGGTGCAGCCACATTTTAACTACCACATTTCAAACAATAAAAAACAAGGCTTATTTTCCAAGGAAGAAATTCTAGAAATTTAATGAGAGGTGTTTTAAAAGCCACTCTAAAGAAGTATTTCTGATGAAAATTGTTGGCTTTTAAATTAGGCTGTGATAAGAGTTTTAAATTCTAATACATATTTGTATTTAAAAAAAAAATATAAAAATCAGGATTGTTTTACATCAGGCAGCATTGAAAAAAACAACTTAGCAAGGTCAGTGCATTTGCACTTTAGGCTTTCAGTGATTGAGAATAAATTCTGTAGCAGTAAATTCTGCCCAAAATTTAAAGGTTGCCCAACAGTTTCCAATGCCAAACACTGCTTTTTTTTTTCTTTTTTCTGTTCTAAGAGTTTTGCTTTTTAGTAAAGTGAAGTATAGTCAAGACTGCTTGAAAATAGCATTTGAATCAGCAAATTCATCCAGTTCTTAGGCTGGGTTTTTACCAAGGAACTACACCACTTTACCTCATCTCTGCTCAAAGCTAAATTTGACAGCCTTCCTCTCTAAACATTTTACAATGCTTTTACATTTATTTGCATGCCAACATGCCTTTACTCTTTCTGAGTGCTCAGTCACCCACCCAAATCAAAGCACATGTCTATGTCCGTGAGATCAATAAATCAGGTAAGGCTTTGGGGGCCCACTTGTCAGAAGATTTTCCATTGGCTTCAGCCAAATCCAGCAGGCTCTCCACCAGCTGACTGACAAGCCCAGCAGGATGTGGCTTCAGTGCAGGTAAGACCAGCAACCAGAAGCTTGTACCTTAGAAAAAAATCAAGGAGGGGTCTCTTCCTAAGCATCGCCAGCTCACGTCCCACTTATAGAAATTCCATTTACCGAAGGCCTTCTTACATTTCCTCTTGCTGTGACAATTGACTTTCAGAGTAGTTAAAAAATTAGCCAGTGAGTTAGTATCAAATCACAGCAAGATAAAAACTTGGTGGCAGCAAACCAGCACAAAAATGTTACTACCTGCTCATCTCCTGGTCCTGTCATTACCATCCTCCTTTAAAACTGTCCCGTTTCCCTCTGCCAAATGACAAAGCATTGTGCAGAACCTGAGAGCCTCCTACTGCATTTGCAAACTACCACCCAGGAGCTGAGCAGAGAGCTACGACAGGGGCAAGGAAAATGCAGCAGCTCGACTTCATGGCACACAAGAGTTGTCTGTCTCAGGGGTCTGGCTTTTCTCCAGTGTCAAGCTAGAGACTGACCTTGTGCACAGAGCTCACCCCGTGCTGGGAGCTCCATCAAGAACCACAGGTGTGAGGCTGCAGGTGTTCATACAAACACACATGCAGAGGCCTGTCCTTTGTTCCTTAGATGGGCATTAATGAGCTACTTGGACGTGAAATGGTCTATTTAAAGAGTGACATTTGGAGATGTAACCAATGCTCAGGGCACCTGCAGGAACATTAATCATGTAATTCAAGGTGAGTGCTTCCAACTACAGCCTAGCAGTGCATGTCTGTGGAAAAGGGCATTTCCCCTCCCACCATCAGCACTGCTCTCAAAGCACACACAGTTCATAAAGAATTTCCTGTTCTTCACCTGGTTTTTGACAGTCTGCATTCACTTCAGCAACCAGCATGAGGAGAGCATCGTCCAGCCACTGGGGCCAAGCTCAGACCCCACAGCAGTTCTGCCCAGGGTACTGCCTCCATGGAAGGGTGGGAAGGAGCACCTGCTTGCACTTCAGGGGAAAAGCAGGATGCAGCCACTGCCGTGGGCAACAGGCAAGTCACAAAACCCAAAGCCACTCCCCAAGTCTGCTAACAAGCTGGGGCTTTAGGTATTTCCCAAGCCTTATGACATCTGTTTTTATTTTCATGTCCACAAATATCCCATAGAGAATTAAGACTGCTCCAAGTACTTAAACCTAACTTGAAGACTTCTGACCTGAACACACTAAAATATCATTAAAGCACAAGATGCTGCTCTTGCTCAACTCTCAAAAGGAATTAAATTAAACCTTTTGGATTTGGTACTAGACCAAATTGGACAGAGTCTCCTGCCCTGATAGCTGCATTTATTTTGAAAGTGGGGAAAGGGGTAGACTGTTGTTTAGTACATACTTAGCTAAAACTGCCATTTGAATCTCTTGGAGCTCAAAAAATGCAATAGGAATGAGGGGAGGGCATATAAAAGAAGTAGAGACACGTGTGACAGCACTCTTGACAAGTTAATACAGATGCAGAGGTAAAAAGAGAAGGAGGAACCTACATCCATGAGCCCTGACAATAGCACTTGGCATCTCAGCAAGCACTTGGCACCAAGGCAAGAATAAATAGTTCTTTATCTACTCTACAGTCCTATCTATTGCTAATCAAACTTTCCAACTAATCAGAATGAAACCACAGATAATCATGAAACTTGCTTCTAAAAGAAAATGATACTTTTAATCATCACTAGCATCAGTGACAAAAAATGTTAGCTAGGCTTTTAGTTTTATCTTTACAGTTCATATTTTCAGGTTTTGTTCTGCAATTATGTGAAGATTAAGCTTTTAAATGAAATGCTGTGGTTTGCTTTAAACACTCCATGGTTCTGAGAAGTTTGGTTTCAAAAAAGAGATGCCAATATTATTATGTATAAAACATCCAAAAAACACGTAGCTCCTTGGAAAGACCAAAAGCCTTACAATCCAAGTCAATACATAACCTGTCCTTATCAAAGCTACATATTCGCACAAGTTGGAGAAATATCATCCAAATACCCTGTGCTATTCATGTCACTCAATAGCAAGAAAGAGGTAAGTTAGCCAGAAACCCCAAAGCTGTGCTTAAGTTTGCTTTCATCCCTTCTCCTCCCACCAATATCTTCTAACTGTGGTTCTGAAGGCAACAGACCCCAGCAAACACCAAACAAGCAGCAACAAAAATCCATTTTTGCATTTCAGCGACCTACCTGATATTTTCATTGAGGGTGTAAAGTTCATTGTTCTGCAAGCCTCCCCCTTTGAACACATTTATCACTGCTGTTTGTACGCTGCCAAAAAAGGAAATGAGACAGGACAGCATCCATGAATAACAGTGTGATTTACCACAGAGCACAACATGAGCAAAGCACCAAAAGCAGGCGTTACAACCAGGTGAAGTTAATTGCCCTTAAATACTTCCACTCTTTCTCACCTTGAAATTGTTACTCTTAATTACCTACATCTCCCCTGGGAGACAGAGCAGAGCCAACTTCAAGTTCTGCCTAGGCTAAGCAAGGGAAAGTTGTCACAGGGACACTGCTCATGCCAGATGTCTCTTGAACACAGCTGTTTGGGGGATCTTTGCTGTGTGCTGCAGGCTAGTTGCTATGAGGAGACAGAGATTTTTGCTAATATCTGCCAAACACATCACACTGCATTATCCAGTGATCCTACCAGGAACAACCCACTCTGCAGCATCTGGCAAGACCCTGGCCGTGCTGCAAGATGTTCTGCAGCCAGCATCACCTCAGTCAGATCAGAGTTTAAGCCCTGTTAATGCTTGTAAGATGCTGTTGGAGTATCTTCTAATTCTCTCACCAGCTCAGAGGAAGTCATAAAGTGACAGCAGACAAGAAGGTTTAGCAGGTCTAAAGCTTGCCACAGCTAACAAGGGCGTATGTCATTCCCTTAACAGACATTCCCTTCTGTGGGCCACTTGCGGCATCTGCGTGCTTCACAGCCCTCAGCTCACTATCATGGCACAAAACTGCAATGTTTTTGCCAGGCTACTTGTATGTGACATTGGTAAACTGAGCTAGGTCAGCAAGCAAGAACAGTCTGCAGAGTACAGAGCTGGTGCCAGAAAGCAGAGGGGAAGGTGGGAACACCCACTTCTAGTAGCAGTAAACTTTTACATCAGATCAAGACATAGGACATCTCACTCTTCACCTTTCACATTGTTTTTCCCGTTGCCATTGCCGCATGACATGCACAGCAGACAGATTTAGCTATCAGTAGGAAATGCTGGTTGAAGCCACAAACTTAGTAGTTGTCAGAGGAACTTGACTATGATAAAAGCTTCATAATATGCAAATACATGCCTTTGTGAATTAATAAATTGGATTTTTTTACAGTACTAGGAATGCGTTTTCCTAAATGGTACTTAAAAGATGCAACTGTTAACAAAAAGCAGTTCTGCTTTATTTCAAGGCAGTATGGCTGAACAACATTCTTCAACAAAACCAACTGAGTGCTAGCAGGTCTAAATTTTTCAAGTCCACAGATGCTTTCAATGCCAGCAAAGCCTGGGCATGCCAAAAATTCATGCATGCTTATAAACAGATGAGCTTAGTCATAAATGGTGTGAAGCACATGCGCAAGATACACATGACCCTCACTGAGGAGCTGCTGCAGGGCAAGAGCCCACCCAGGTGGGTCCTGCTCACCTGTTCCAGGCAGAGTTGGAGCTGAGCTGCATCGCCTGCCGGGCTGCCTGGAACCGAGGCAGATCACTGAGGACAGGGGAGCTCATGAAGCGAGGTCGAGGCCTTCTGAACGAGCCCATCTTGTGGAACTGGAGCGCAAAGGACAGAGCTAAGGTGAACCCTCCTTTCATAGGGTCCGGTGGAGCGGAGCAGGACCTCCAGAAAGGCTCTTCTCTCGGAGGTTCAAGCGTCACTCTCAGCAATGTCCATGAGTCTGCAAGCCCAAGGACTCAAAGCCAGAGTCAGGCCTGGACTGTGTCGGATTGTGACATGTGCTGCATGAAGAAGGAACTGAAGCAGCCCTGCAATGCAAAGAGAAAGGAAAAGAGTAAGGCAGAGAGAGAGTGGAGGGATGAAAATATCCTGTGCCATTAACAGCAGCATTGGGAAGACTCTGGAATTCCAAAGTTCTTCAACAGCTCCATTTCCCATCTCAGCCCTTAAACAACGACCCAACAGAGCCAATCAGAAATGCAAGCATGGTCTCTCTTTTGACTTCAATTAGCTGAGATGCAAGAACAGAGAGGCCTCAACTCTTCTGCCAGAGGCACTTAACAAATACCTTTAAATACCACTTAGCCACCCAGTCACTCACAGTTAGCCACTCAGCCTGTATATAAAATAGTAGTAACTGGAGAAAGAGAAAACTATTCCACTGGAGAGGTACAAAAGAAGAACAGTGGACAAAAACATGAATAGACTAACACAGTGCTTTTTTTTGAGAAGCGTTGTGCAAGGGAATAAACCCATTTGCTATCAGTTCACTACAAAAAGGATATAATAAGGAGCTTCTTCAAAAGAGTTCTGGCATCCAGATATTTTGAGCATAAGCAGGGCTTTTATGTTTCTGGTTTTTCTACAGCATGAGAAGTAATTGCTAGGCCAGTTACGAAATGCCCGTATTTTCCACTCTGATCATCATCTCCACGTAGATGACTATGTAGCCCCAAGTAAACCACAGAAATAGAAGAAGTGAGCTTGAATAAAAGCCACGAAAAAACTTTGGCAAAGCTTCTGTACTTTGAAATCCTCCTACTTTAGATGAATACAGGCAATAGATGTAGTTGGCAGTTTGGGGAACGAGATGTGGGACACAGGAGAGCAGAGGGGAAAAGAAACAAAAAAGTTGTGTAACTGAACCGCATATGAAATATGTAAAGCAAAATCTCTTTTCTACTACATCTTCAGCACGAGGTGAAAAGAGAGATGGTCAGACAAAAAAAAAAAAGCTATGTATCTGCACTAATTTGACTGGTGTTCAGATCCAGGAAAATCTTTCCACTGCCCAAACTGTAATTAACTCTTAACATGTAAGAAAACAGCTTTCTTCCCACCTGGCCAGCCCCATTTTATGATGAGCTGACTTTGTTACCCCAGTCCTGCACAGCCTTGGCAGATTCTGATCTATCACCGTGAAGCCTCTGCAAGGCCCTTGCTGTGCCACAGACACCACATGCCCTGCCAATGAGGAAGCTAAAGAAAACACTCCATTTTTTCGGCACTGAAACACACAGTACTATAATTCTCGGTTAATACCGAGAAATAAATACCGTTGTTAAACCTTCCCAAGCAAAATACAATTTGCAGATATCTCTGTGGAACTGGAACATGACTACAAGTGCAACTTTTTCCTGCCTTTAGACAACTCCTGGCTGTCTTCAGAGATGACAAAGCCCGGACAGTCTTTTGTGACATGAGCCTAGCCTTAACTGCTGTTGCTTGAAAGGGCAGCAATCTGTTGATTCTTTGGCTGCTCTGTTACAATTAAAATAAAAACCAAGTCATAACTTTCAGACATCAAGACTAAATGTAAACTAGTACAACCACATCAGCAGGATCTTTTGTGTGCATTTTGCAGCAACAGTTCATTTGACATTGCCCACACATTTTCAATCTGCCAGCAATTTCTCCATTGACAACTGTAACCACATCAGAAATCACCAGAGGAAAAAGCTACAGCACCTTGGAGAGCCGAGGCAGGTTCTTTCCACAGCAGACCAAAGGGTGGCCGCAAGGCAAAGCCCAAGTATAGCGGCTGTTCCTGTTGCAAAACAGGAGCTCGTGCCAATGTTTGTCTACAAGTTCCAAAGCTGACAGCATGAGGAGCTGAATGAGCGACAGCTCACTTCTCCCAGCAGCACTGTAAAACTTCCCACTTAATCTTTACACACAGAAACACAAAATGATTTGGGTTGGAAGAGACCTTAGAGACCATCTGGTTCCAGCCCCCCCGCCACAGGCAGAGACGCCTTTCACTTTCAGAGGTATGAAATGCAATATAAGCATTATTTCTAGCAGGCATTTAACAGGGCTAGAAAGCAGTGGTTAAGATGTGCTAACCCGCAAGCCTTGTCTTACCACTATTCCAGGTGCCACAAAGGCATGCAAGCACCCTTCTCCCCAACAACGAAATCATTTTATAGGATGCATTCAGATTCATTCGAATGATATTAAGTTGCAAGTTGCTTAAATTCGGAAAAGTAAAACAATATAACAACTGCTCTACCTTAACATATAAAAATTTAAGTATGGGTAGGAAATTCTTTGGCCCATTCTGTGCAAACAGTAAAACACCATGATCAGGAAGGTCTCTTCTGAACTTGGGCTATGGATTTACAAGACTAATTCCACATAGCAGAACCATGGCATTACACTGGGCCCCACGATGAATTTCCTGAGCACTTCTTACCTAGGGAATGTGCTCAAGCTCATTGAAACATACGTGCTGTTTTCCTTTATCTCTGTTAAAAGTCACCAGGTCAGATAAAAACAAGCTCTTGCCTGCGAAGAGCAGATAAGACACCCCTCTTCCTCCCCCAGCCCAGACTGCAATGTAAGTTACTGTCAAGTCAACCTTACTTTAGAATCTCATTAGAAATTTAAAGCAAGATCTTCAGCTTTAGGACTTGATTCAGAGTCTTAGAACCCAATCAAACACTTCCATCACACCAGATTTTCCTTTCACAGCAACTAGCTTCCACTGAAAGTTTTCCCCAAAGCAAGGAAGCCTTGTAAATAATGCTTCATTTTCACAGGGAGGTTGTAGCAGCAGTTTCTTGGCAATATATGTGGTGTGCATTCTGCAGTGTGCAATTTTTTGGTTTTTCACTGGGAGAAACTACCCCTGTGGCAAGAAAGGCATTAACATAGTTATAGGTTAGTAAGAAGCCCTCATGGTATTCAGGCTATTTGAGCTATTGGGAATGAACAGCACTTAGCAAAATGCTGAGCAAGGAACAATTTTCCTTTTCATTTTGCTGTGAAAACTCTCATATAATTATGCAGAAATGTTCAGAAACAGACACTGTTCTCCTAGAGGCTTTCAGTATAAACTCCTTCACATCTGCAGTTTCTTCTTGCTAGGATTAAAGTGGTTTAGAAGGCTACAAAATAGAACTTCACTTCTAATAATCACAATCCTATTAGCAACCACAGAACTAGAGAAAGCTTTACAGAGAAGCAATTACTTTTCCCCTTTTACACAGAATGATGGGAGACGCCAGGATGAAGCATGTTCCAGGCACCAAGCAATGTTATCTCCATCAATTATAAAAGACATTAAGAGTCAGAGACTGAAGTGCAGTGACTGCATAGGACATACAGCCCCACCAGATAATCTTTTACCGCCACGTGCTTCAGCTGCTGGGATAATGCTTTATGTGGCATCAGGGGATTTCAAACTGTTTGCCAGCTGATATATAACATATAGAACATTCCCCACTCTCCTCATCCTGCTTAGTGACCCTGCACACCTCTTTTGGCCAGACACTTGCCATGACTAAGTCAGAGATAGGTATTGCTTTTCCTTCCCTTCAAAATGCCGCACCCCCCTACCCTGGTCCTTTTGTTTTCCTTATCCTTGATTATCATCTCAAAGTCCAGCCACCAAAACCCTCTAGACCTCTAACAAGGCAGATACGTCATCTGTGTAAAACTCAGGTCTTCAAGGGAGCTAACTCTGCAGAGATGAAAGTCAATGTTCCCAACTGAGGCAGCACAGCAGGACGATGAGTCAATCTGACAACAATGCAATTTCACCCACTTGTAATTCATCACATCTGAGTAAACACTTTTAGGATTAATCTGAATCTTCAAAGAAAAGAATTGAACATCGAGACAAACCCTTTTCCAACACACATAGATACAGACATTTATAAAAACATTACAGTCATGAAGCTAGGAAATTTTTATTATTTGTTTTCTGTTAGCCATGAAAAACAACAGAGAAATCACTATAAAATGATTTCGTGAATCGACCTTTCCCTCCCAACAAACCACAATACATCTGACTGTCTGGAGGAAAAGCAAGATCAGGAGCTACCCCTACTTCAATATTTCTCTCTACTAAAGAACGAACAACCCAAATTAAAAATTGGCAGCAATTTCTCCAAATTATGAATCTTCATGATAATCTTGGGCCAAACAAACAAAAGGCCCATGGTAACTGAGATTTAACAGAACAGACTTTTAAAAATGCCTCTGATGTCTTCTCTGCAAAACTCAGAGCAACAGCTGCTAATGGAAGTGACATAGCAGAAAAATCTACAACTGTTTTTGCTTCCTAGAAGAAAACTTTCACCAACTTCACAACAAATTCACACCAAGAAGCCACAAGTCCAAAAGTAACTTTAAAACAGGAGGGAAAGAAATAGTAGAGAATGAAACAGAGCAATAGAGAATGATGGGTTAACCTGACATAACTGATGTTTTGCCATTTAATTACTTTTAGTGGTAAAAATAGCCCCTTCATGAAGAAAAAGATGCGCTTGCTTTATTTCTCTTTTATATGCTTCATGCAATTGTGACATTGATGACCTATGATCATAAAATACACAAATTGGACACTGCAACATGCACCTGAATATTTTGTTGTCATTCTGAGTGTAGAAGGAGAATAATCTCTAGAAAAATGGCTCCACTGTACTAAGCCTACAGTGCTTAATGAGCGGTCCCATTCTGCTTCAGACAGAAAAAGTATGCAGAGAGCTAACCAGATTCTTGTTAGCTGATTCTTCTTCCAGCTCAATAAATCTTTAACAAAGTATGTGATTGGCAAAACCCTTGATATGAATTCAACTGACAAGAGCTGAAGACACTACTTCTGACAAAAATCCCTCCTTTACCTGCTATGCAGCCACACCGAGAAATGGAAAAGCAGCCCACAACCTGTAACTTGGAGTCTTGTAGATCATCATAATTACACAAGGCACATGCATGAACTTCATTTGTACTCTAACACGGACAGTATTTGCCACTGCTAAATTAACAGCACATTCAGTTCCTCTTATAGCTCCCAACTGCTCAGTTTCTTAAAATTAAACAAGATTTGATCTTCATCTCTCCTGCTTTCCAGGAGAAAAAATGATCATATTGAGATTCACTCAATAACTAACAGAGGTTATTTCTGGTCAACAGTGATCAGAAGCTGTGTCTTAGATATGCCTCAGAAGCTATTGGAAGCAAGAGTGTCAAAAATGTTGGAGCAGTCTAGGGTCCAATTTCAAGGCATAGTCGCTCCTAGATCCTCATCCTTTCATGCCTTCACACCTTTGGCTATCTGACCCACAAAAAGTTTAGTGCTTAATCCACCGCCCATAAAAACAACAGGAATCTAACTAAATATTGATCTTAATATGGTTTGAATCAAGTCCTGAAGCAGCATGGAAAAGTGGTGACACTTTGTCTTGTGAGCAGCTCTTCACATAAGGAAAAGCATATCTCCAGGCGTGCTCACACACGAGGAGCACAGCCCATGCTAGGAGACATTCCCAGTTGAGGAAGGTAAGTGGAAGAGTGCATGACCAGCCTTCACGTCTTTCAGTCTTGTCAATAGGACTGATTCAAGTCGCAAACTTTAAAAAACAGCTTCTTCCACACATAAATTAATGGCATTTGTTTCTGAAATCCCAAAAATCATCTCAGAAATTTTGCAAGGGGAAACTGTGGTGAGGCTATGATGAAGGATCACAGGCCATTGGCAGACTCAGGAGCCATGCCCCTACTCTTCAGCACAAGGGCAGGAAGCAGGACAATGCTCCAATTCCACTGGGCACAGCCAAATGAAGGGCTGTGCCCTAGATGCTGTCCCGTGGGGGAACACAAGGTGATTCCTCAAGCTCTCGTGCAGGTTCATGCCAGCTGGGAAATGCAGGACTTCAGCCAGCCAAAGCACATTACCTGCAACCCCATCACACCCCCTGCCAGCCCCTGGCTGCCCCCAGCCTGTGCACTGCCAGGGGCTGCCAGGGCTTCCTGTCTGCCTGCCCCACATCTGCAGCCTGCCCACCCCTCCCTGCACCATGGGAAAGCCCTGAGGGATCCCGGGGAGGCTCAGCCCCAGGCAGATGGGCCACTCAGTCCTGCAAATGATTCCTTTCATCAAGAGCTCTTGGAGGCATACTAATAAGAGTAAAAATAATTAGCTCAATTTTCTGGCTGAGGAAATAAAAGTTGCTAAGCCAGAGAAGTGACTCAGCCTGGTCTTCAACCTTGCAAGTCAGGATCCTATTCATCAAAAAAAAAAAAAAATATTCCTCTAAGCTGCTTTAATTAACCTTTCAAATTATTTGACAGTGTTGGAGAAAAAAGGATGAATCTGATCTACCTCCTTACCTCTCCCTTCCTGACCTGATTGAATACCAAAAGTGCCTTTTTTTTTCCTGGCTTCACCACCACAAAGGCAGCAACTTGATGTCCCATAAATAGTCCTGAGATGTTCTACTGGCCTCACAAATCTGTAATTAAAATAGATAGATTTTAACTACTGCTTAAATATATTATCAAAATGACATCAGTAGAATAGGGGAAAACAGTCCTCTTGATACAAAGTTCACACTCTGGTATGCAATCATATAATCAACAATTTTACTGCCACAAAACACTGGCTGCCCAAAACAAGATCTCACCTTCCTTACCTTCCTAGTACACGCCCATCTCCACAATAGAGACAACAGCATCCCTGTTTTCCATCCCCATCTTTTGCATATTCCCTCTTCCAGTTTGACCCACACCATGCCTTTATTCACCATACATCTCAAACAACTTCACAAACAGATCTAACCTGGCTTTGATAACAGAACCATTTATGAAAAAATTCAGTGGTATCCACTCAGTTGTGCTCTGAGTTTCTGAGGTTAAATCAAACCTGAAACTCAAAGCGAAACTCTGTTTAAGAGTGAAAGGAAATATACGAGGAGGGGAAAAAACCTGTAGTGTATATCCCACCATGGTCGGAGAATCTTCTCTGTAGTTGAGAGACTCCTGCAGCCCCCTTGGAGTTTACAGCCAGTTCAAAGGAAGACTGCTACCTCACAGCTATATACATGACAGTACAACTACTCACTAAAAAAATGTAAGAAATCAATAATAACACAGGGCAATCCAGTTCAATGTGAACTAAAGAGATCCGCTCATAGTAAAGAACACACAGAAAAATCTTCTTATATATCTTCTTATATATCTTCTTATATAGCTGTAGCAGCTAAGACAGCAAAGTTGTTTTGTTTTCTACCATAGATGTTCTGCGTTATTTCAAACAAATTTTTTAATTCCTAGGACTCACATCATTCAAAACATGGAGAAAATTTTTATGGCTATTAAAAGGCACAATATGTTTGCAAAACACCCTGACATGCGTGGGTGAGAATAAGAGGAGAACAGCTCATTAGAATCACTTAGCTGACCAGAATGAAGGTAGAGACAAATTTGAATTAGATGCACTAACAGATGATTTAACCTGGTTGAAATAAATTGTTTCCCCCTAATAAGCAATTACCACACCAAAACCTAGCTATGAAAGGCAAGGAGCAAAAATGTCACACAGGCTTAGAAAAATAAAACTTATGGAGTGGTTTGAGAACAAAAAAATACACTTACCTCTTTGGTACAATAAGAAACCAACCCAATAGAGAGGATGAATGGGTAAGAAGGGGGATCAAGAGATCTATCGCCATTTTCTGATAAACTGAAAGCTTTAGAGTATTTTAGGCATTCCATAAAGTTGCATCCATAACAGCTGGAGCAACCATCCTTTCAAAATGGATCACTGCAATGCTATCCTAATCCACAGCAGCTAGCACAGATTCTTTTAAGCACCAAACTTATCTGCACCCATCTTTTGAGTTTCACCCACTAACACACAGCAGATGTAAAATCACCACTGCTTCGTCTCCAATTCTATAGCAAGGCTTTACTCGAGCTGTTAACACTCCAAAAACCACAGCTGATTTAATAGCAAAGGATCTCAGGCCCCCAGTTCAGTAGCTCATGTTGTTCTCAGACCTACCAGACTTAAACTCACTTTTTTAGCAGGTGATTTTCAAGAAATACAGCTAAATGGGAACTCACATGAAAAAAAGGAAGAGGAAACACACACTGCTATTTCCTTCCACTGGCAGTATTCCTGCATTCAACAGATGCCCTAGTAAATGCACCCCTACTGGAGAAAAACAGCCCAGGAATGTGTCATTTGAATGACACAAGTATGAGTAAGCTATCAAACCCTTTCTGTCTTTGGACTGAATTGACAAATATGTTTTCAAACCCAGAAACTAACTTAGCATCGCTTTCCCTTCTAAATTTCACCTATGTGGGAAGTGATAACACCCACAAAGAGCCATTCTTCCAGCATAGGCTCTAAAAACATTTTCACAAATCTCAGAGAAACTCTGACCATTTAGACCATTTGACCTTTTAGACTGTTCCTTCCATGGTCAAATATGGTGAAATTCAGAGACAAATTCCTAAGGGAATTCACAAGAGAGGAACAGACAAGCCACAGGATGCTTTCTTAAAGGTGGTCACACTCAAGGAGTTGCAGTGAATGGCTCCTTATCCAAGTGGAAAGCAGGGGTCAGTTCTGGGATAAGCATCGTTTAACGCCTTTGTCAGTGACATGGCACCGAGCACATCCTCAGCAAGTTTACTGATGACACCAAGTTGTGTGGTGCAATCAACACACTGGAGGGAAGGGATCCAGTGGGACCTAGACAGGTTTGAGGGTCTGAACATGAAGCTGAACAAGAGAAAGTGCACAGTTCTGTACCTGGGTCAGAGCAATGCCAGGTACAAACACAGGCTGGGCCAAGAATGGATTGAGAGCAGCCCTGAGGAGAAGGACTTGGGGGTGCTGGTGAACGAGAAGCTTGACATGACCCAGCAATGAGCAGCTGCAGTCCAGAAAGACAACCATACCCTGGGTTGTCCTGCAGGTTGTTACACCCCGCACCCAAAGCAGAGTGGCCAAGTTAAAAGGGGGAGGATTCTCCCCCTCTACTCTGTTCTCCTGAGACCCCACCTGGACTGCTGCATCCAGCTCTGGAGCCCCCAACACAACAGAGATGGGGACCTGTTGGAAGGAGTCCAGAGGAGGGAGGAGTCCATGAAGATGTTCATGGACTGAAAATGGAACCAAAGAGGAGTGGAGTACCATTCCTATATGAACAGGGTGAGAGAGTTGGGGGTGTTCAGCCTGGGGAAGAGACAGCTCCGGGGAGACCTTAGTGCACCTTCCAATACTTAAATGGGGCCTTACAAGAGAGCTGGAGAGGAACTGTGTTCAAGGGCATGCAGTGATAGGTGAAGGGGGAATGGCTTAAAAGAAAATAGGTTTAGATTAGACATTAGGAAGAAACTTTGTACTGTGAGGGTGATGAAACACTGAACAGGTTGACTAGAGAAGCTGGAATTGTTCAAGGCCAGGTTGCACAGGGCTCTGAGCAACCTGGTCTAGTGGAAGGTGTTCTTGCCCATGCCTGGAGCTTGGAACTAGATGATTTTAAGGTCCCTTCTAAGCCAAAACATTCTATGTTTCTATGATTGTATGCCAGGTAAAAGCATGCAGTGAGAGAAAAATGTCATTTCAGAAGCAAAAAGGTCATTATCAGTCTAAATGTAATGACATGTTTAATTTTCTAGGAAAGCTAATCAGAAAGCATGCAAGACATACTTTATCAAAATCGAACAATAAGTCAGCAACCAAAATTATTTAAGAACTATCTCTACTGCAACTAGAATGACAATCTAGTATCTTTGTGCTTTTGTGCACTCCATTCTTATTCCTTTTTGTCTGATTTTTGTTTTCACATTCCCATTGTTGTTATTAAAAACCTAAATATGCCCCACATTTTTAACCCTGGGGCTATAAAACGTGGCAGTTAAGTAGCTGCTTGTACATCACAGCCCATCCTCTATAGCCAGCTATAGTGTAACTGGGGTTTTGCCAAAAATCCTCAGTCCATCTTCTGAGCTGCATTTAAACTCATCCTGTGCACTAAAAACAGGTTGTTATGCCCTACTGAATAGGCCCTGGAACCCAGCACATATTTAGTCAGTGTATATTTATGCTTGAGCTCACATCAGCAGAAACAATGAGTACAAAAGGCCATACATTATGGGCAAAAAAAAAATACTACAGGCGCCTAAAAAAGTCACATGAAATCTGAACTCACTGCATATGAGTTACAAAAAGGATAAAATTCTAGTACTTATGTGTCTGCTACTTTTAAATCTTTGCTGATACATGCAAGTCCCATTCCTCCACTCTTTCCATAAGAATGGAAGCTACATCAAAGAAAAGGTTAAATATCTCACCTATTCTGTCTTTGGTTGCTGGAAATTTAAGGAATTGAAATTCTTCCAAAAGGGAGTAAGGACTCAGTAAACACTACCTGTGTTCCAGCTGAACTTTGAAAGTGAACGTTGAAAGTCTTATCAGAGTTTCAGGTGATATCAGACAACCATAAACACACTGCATAAAATTATTACAAAGAATTTTATCTTGAAGGCGGAAGACAAATGCGAAACTGTCACCTTAACTGTGCTGTAAAACTGCCAAAAGGAAATATTACCATTAAGCTGACATGTCCAAAAAGACTACCAATAAGGGCTTCAGTGCACTTGTACCTCCCTGCCCACCCTTGTCACTGCCAACTCGCCAGTGCCATCCATGCAGAACCCAGTGCTACACACCATGCCTGACATGGCAGCTACTTCAGCCAGAGATTTAGGACACCCCCCTCATAGACAACCAAGAATAATCCACCTCTGGAAAAGTTTCTTCCTAGCTTCATCAAAATGCACATATTTTCTGACCCAAGCCCAAGAACTTTGCTCCCTCAGATGTTGTACCTTAGCAAGAATGCCATTCTGAATGCCAATGAACTGCGCATCAAGAGCACACCACGTCCTAGATTGCTGTGAAATTCGCATTTACTTGGGATCTGAAGTCTACTTTTTCTTGTGTTTTGGAACACAAGAGAATAACATTTTCATTTTTTAAACTCAGGACTTTGGTAGCACCCCTAAGTTCATTAATCTCTTCTATATTACAGCTAAAAGAAAAGTTGCATGCCTTCTGCAGGAATTTCTTACAACTCTTCAGCCTATGTGACAGGTCAATCAATCACAATGGTCTCTCTTGGCTGTAAAAAGTATAAATAGCTCTAATAGAAGTTTAATCTAAGCAAAGAAAGAATCCTAGTGCTTTTGCATCACAATTCTCCACTTACCTACATAGACAGGTCATTAAGTTTTGGGTTGCTACAAAGATCATGTTCTTAAACATAACATCTTTGTCATGGCTGTAAAACAGCTCACATAATTTACTGCACAGATTTTCAACTGTAGATTTTTATTTTTTGTTGTCAAAGTTCTTCACACAGGTAAGAGGACAGGATTTTACTTGCACCTAGGGGGTTTTCAGGGAAGCCAGTTCATTAATAGACCACAGCGTCCTGTCTCCTCTGATTTAGAGCTATACTGTCAGGGGCTACTGCACAGCTGGACCGTGGGATCTAAGAAAAAGAAATACATAACCCATGTATCAGTTTCTGCGTTTTGTGCACGCTGTCTCACCATGAAATACCATCTATGGGTATATACATTAAATATGCACACACACACAGAGCACTATATGCGAGATGTAAACAGGTCTTGCATGCTGATCCAGGTACCGACGAGCTCTGCATAACCGAGATCTTTCACACCACGCAATTGCAGCATTGCCTATAAATACGCTCAGCACTTGTTTTTGACAAACGAAATATCCCTCTAGTCAAGACAGCTCACTTACATGAACAAATCATCATATGACTGGAAAAGGAGGAAAAAAATAGCTGTGCTTTGGACTACTCTTTTCAGCATAGACAGCCAGGAGCTGCGTTGACTGGGGTCACTGCTGGAATGACGTGCGCCTGTGGCTGATGTCCCACGGAGAAGACGGTGGCAGATGTGTTTGGCAGTGGAAGGAACTGGAAAGTAGATTATGCCCACGAAATTGGAAAGCACTGTAAATATTCCTAGGGCAGGGAGGTTCGGAGATGTACGTTGGGGAAAGACGGGCGGTATCAGCACGGGAGAGGTACAAGGGATGAGAGAAAGGGATGGAGCTACGTTTCACTTTGTTAAACAGGTGGCCAGCTACTCTTACGGCTTTTGTCTCCTCTACGTGCTAATTCAATTTATTTTGAGAAAGACGGGAGAAGAATCTCTTTCCCTCCGCCCCGGTTTCAGAATTATTGCATCTCCTGGGGGGAAGGGTTAGACTGAGACATTTGGTTTGGAAATGACTCACTCGGCAGCGCTACGGAGCCGGAGGGTCTATTTTTAATATTTTTAAATGGAGAACTTACCCAGGTCTCATGCCTGCGCTGCGCTCCAGAGGCACCGCGGAGCGCGGGGAGCCGGCCCAGCCCGCTCCCTTCCGCAGCCGCCCCCCGTAAACATCCCCTCCGCGCCGNACACTTCCTGGCGGCCGGCCAGCCCCTGCTGCTACAGCCTGCCCCGGGCTGGCTCCTCCCCGCCGAGACAAGAGCCGGCCGGGCCGGGCCGGGCCGGGCCGGGCCGGGCGGAGCGGGGGCAGCCGCGCCTGCCTTCCCCGGCTCCCAGCCCGCTCCGCCTGGGGGTACTCCTCCCGTCCCGTCGGAGTCAGGAAGTTTAAATTCTTCTGACCTTAAGCGAAAGAAAGGGAATGGGAAGGATGGAGGAGCTCGGGAGGCCCCTGCCGGGGAAGGGCGGCCGGCCCGGTCCCGCGGGGCGCTCTCCGGCTCGGCCGGGAGATGCTGGACCTCCGCCGGCTCCTCGCTGGCCTGCCTCGGGGAGCAGCCAGCCAGGGCAACGGGTCGTGTAGCACGGGGGAAGGGATGCGCCGTATGAAGATAGGGTTTCTTTTATTTTGATCTCATGGTTCAAGGTTCCTCTGGCAGCCGCAGCGCCGTGCAGTTTGCTCTGTTCTGCTGTCACAGCCTACAGCAGGTATCAGAAACAGGAAACTGCTGAAATAAACCACTTGTAATTCGGGGTCCTTAAAGAGATTAAAAGCCGCAATTAGTTGCAATCAGGGAGCAATCGCATGGAACATGTAAGTCAAATAGTTACGCTGACTTTTGGAGAGCTACTCATTAATTGAAAACACTTGAGACTTTTAAGTGCTTAAAGGAGACAGAGCAAATTGGTAAAATAGTGTAATTTTCTCGAACTGTTTAAGAGCCTTTTGTGAATTATGTACCATAGTGGTGAAGCTTGGTAACCTGATGCGCTCCTTGTTTAAAGAATTCAGATCATAACTTTACAACTGAGTTGTATCTGGTCTCAGAATGAAAAAAACGGATGCTACTCTGAAACCAGTATGTTAATCCATTGGTTCATGCTGGAATCTTTTAACACTTTCAAGTTGTGTCGATATCCATAGTAAGCTTCGATAAGAACAGCTGCCTTATGTGTTAGTAGGAAAGGTATTTCTCATGTCTCTCTTTTTCTATCTCCAGATGTTTCAAACAAAGGCTCACTGAGGTACTGTGAACCTTACCTGCTGCCCATTGCTTCTACTAGTTAGGGTTTACTATTACAAACACAAAATCACTACCTAGGGATTGCAGACAAGACTTTACTGCAAGCTGTATGAATACATACAAAAACATATTTCCTGTCCCAGACTCATGTGTCATACGATGAGAGTTGATACCTACCCAGAATATGAAATCAGTTAATCTACTAATAATTAAAAGTGCATATTGTCATTCATTCTGCATCTGCTTTTCAAGCCAACAGTTAACTTTTTTTCAGAGACAGCATTGCTGAAGTGGAGTTTGAGTGGTGATCTCAACCTGTGGCTCATGGTATAGCTGGGAAGTGACCATCACTATGGGTAGACCAACTGAAAAGCAAGAATATGACTTACTGTGCTTGAATTGTTCTCCATAGGCCAGCAATAATCCTAAGGAATTTTCAGGTGAAGAGTCTGGTGACCTGACATATTTGTTCAGGTGGCATGCCCCATTTAAGAGAAATTCCCAGGTTTTCTAAAAAAATCCAAACACCATCCCACAAGCTGGCACCTTTCCCCAAATTTTAACTCACATGGTTATGAATCAAAATTTGAGAGTACATTTCAGGTGTGGGACAAATTCCTGTGTAAGGTTTATGAAGGAAAAGCTGGTTGCCATACCCACGTGGTTCTAGCTTCAGGACTACCACTGAAGGACATCACTGCCACAACACAGTTACTGTGACCATCCTAATGTATGTCTGGACTCTCACTTGTGGGGGAAGAGGAAGGAAAGAGCTGAAAAGACCCCTGCCACCACACCAGAAGGGGAGGACCTCTTTAATTTCCTCATTAGAAAGAAGTGAGGATTCTGTGGAAAGAAAATAATCTTTGTCTCTGAGAGTGAGGGCCCCTAATTATGTTATGCAGGAGCACAGGTACTGGGAAGACTTTAATATATGGCGAGAGCAGACAAGAAAGAAAACTAGAAATATTAGCCCAGCAGAAAGAGATAAAAGACTTAGGTGGGATTCATTTTACCTAACTTTAGCTATCTGAGTCTATGCAAAACACGCCTAGCTTTCAAAGTTAGATAAGGTAAATCCTGCCCTACAGCTTGCCCAAGTGGAATAAGGTAGCAGTGAAAGGGATCTGAAGAGAAAAGACTTGTGTTCATGTTGACAGATGAGAAAAATTACCTTGAATTGCTCTTATTCCCCCTTTAGCTGTGGTTTGAGCAAAGAATACGATTTTCGAAGAAAGCTCCTTGCCTTACGCAGACAAGTGATAATTCACAGGTGTCTGCTCTCTGCCCCAAAGACAACGCGTGGTGCAAATGCACTGCCGTGTGCTTTCTGTGAGAGGAACGGGCTCTTCTATGGCCTTGTCCTACAGCATCATCTCACAGAACTGAAAAGCAAGCAAACTGACAACATCAGCCATGTCGCCGCAGACATTTCTGTAATGAACACCTATGTGAAAAATAGCTACAGCCTTAATTTTGGTTTTGCCACTCTGCCTTAACACCACACATCCTCTCTGTAGCATGCTCTATAGCGAGACTGAGCACACACACGCCCTGCTCTCACACAGCCTGCTGTTCAATAAGAGCCTAACCACAAAAGTTGTGACTAACAGATGTGACCTTTCATTGGTTTGCTTATAATGCACTTGATGATGGATGAACCCACAATGTATGGCCTTCACTTTGTCTGTGTGATCCAACAGGTCTTTAGCATCATGTTCTTCCCAGAAACGAGTCCTGGGAAAAGACCCACAGTGTAGTCTATGAGGAAGGCACTGAGGAGAGTCGTCGTTTCTGAAGGGCATTACCAATTCTGGCACTAGTTTTCAAATAGTTGAGGGTTGCAGCCAAAACAGGCTAAGAAGTCACCAACCTACATTTTAGTCTTATCCTACCCACAAGAATCTCTCTCCCTTTCCATCTGCAAGGATAGCAGGTATTTACTGCATTTGTCCAATGTGGTGGGGAGGAGGGGCCAGCAAAAAAAAAAAAAAATTACTTCAACTAAAGTGGATGATTTTGGTAACAAAGAATTAGGCAATAGCTACATTTGAAGTTGCCCTGCAGATTCTAGCAAGGAGTGTGGTGCAGATGAATGGGGATAAGCTGGGAGCAGCAGCCCCCTATCACATCTCAGAGAGGGAGGACATGCCTGGTAATCCTCAGTGACACTGGAAATTGTTTAGCAAAGCAATTCATCTTTCTCTTGGGACTGTAGTAAGAAAATTTCACATATCAGTGATGCAATGAAGCTTAAACAACTCTTTCAAGGAGAATAAAAAAATTTTTTTTTCTTTAGTTGCCATTTAATGTTTATTTTTATGATTTCAATCTTGGGGATAGAAGGGGAAGGGAAGGGAAGGGAAGGGAAGGGAAGGAAATACCTCTTACCTGTGGGGTTGAGGGTACACTATCCTATTAATTTTACAAGTCAAAGCTCTGGTACTAATGATATTCGGGAAACAAAATGTAGTTCCACAGGGAAACATGTAGCTATACTACTACATCTGTCAAAAAATAATTCAAGTCACAGCTATTCATTGAGAAGATGAATTCTCAGAAGCTGCAATGTTGAGAGAGACCTAAAATAGCAGGAGAGCAGACAGTAAATTAGACAGGCCCATAATTTGAGATGATGGGAAGGGAAAAAAAAAAACAGAAACAAGAAAACAATGGGATAGTAGAATTCATAAACAGAAACAGTAACAAAAGTCTCTGTTACTGGTAGTGTAGTAGAAATGCATTGGACTACTGCATTCAGTCCTGACTATCTTGTCATCAAAAAAACATCAGTAAACATAAATTAATTAGGTTTTTAAAAAAGCAGAAGTGATGAGGATTGATTTAGAGACCCTGTCACGTGAGTTGAAAGAACTAAATACAGCTGTGCACGGTGTGTAGGACACAGCACTTCAAGAAAATAGACACATTTGTGGGAGAACAACTATTTTGGTTTACAGAAATGAGAGCATTATTATTGTGAGAAGGGAGAAACTAGGATGAAACAAGGCAAAAAAAAATTAGGATGAGTACTGTCGCAATGGCTTGGCTGTAAGATCCACTGCCTGGTGGAGCAGTTGCTGTGGGAGACTTCTTGTGGTATTTTAAATAAGCACAACACAGTGTTTATCCCTTGGCCTACCAAGCACAGTGGGCTAGTTGATCTTTTACAGAGGAATTTTCCATCTTTAATTTCTGTGTTTCTAAAGCTTCCTCCTCTGCAGAGCACTGTTTGTCAGGCCAGTGGCAAACCTCGAGGAGAAGACAAACAAAATATCCCACGGGCAGAGATCTAAACAGAGAAAATAACTGAAGTGTGTTTGTGTTTGATGCTTTACAGTCACACCACAAATCAGAGCCAGGCAAAGGCAGTGGCAACCAGTATTCCTTACACTGACCCCTGCTAGAAACCATAATATAAATTTCTAAAGGTCACAAGGAAGCATAACAAACTGTTCTTTCCATCCTCCTGCTTTAAGTCTTCCCATCCCACTTCTGACTTCATTTGTGTCTCCAGCATCTCCATCTGCTCCATCTTCCTCTTGCCTTTCATCCTTGAGGTCAGTAAACTGAATCTTTAAATTCATTACTTGGAATCTTATACATTCACCTAAACCCTCTCCAATCTGGTTTCTATACCTCCCACATCAGAGTGGTGTGTCACATTTTCTAATTGCCATGTTTCAGTGAATCCTCAGAGCAGTTCCCATCTTCTCTGACATGTCAGCAATCTTTGAAACACATGGCAGTCCTTTTGCCTTTCATTTTCCATCTTACAGTTTCCTTTTCCTTCTTAATTGCTTCATCAATGTACCATCCTTTGGTTTCCTCTGGGAGGGTTTTTTTTCTTTTGGTAACTTCTTCGTCTTGGCTTCAGGTAATTTCATGCCACACACCAATTAAATTACCAGTGCATGGTTGCCTTCCCTACTTCAGTCCCTTCTCTTCCTTTTTGAGCTTACTATACTAACTATAAATACACATTCATTTATTTGGGCATGGTTTTTAAGTCAGATTATTCTTTCTCTATGTTCTCATTTTCAGGCAATGTCTAAATTTTCCAGATATTTTCTGGGTGTCTTCTTCTTTAAAATAATGTCCTTTCTTACCCACAAAGCAGTATAGCTCAGCCTGACTTTAGTCACTTCATACCGAGATTATTGTGATAGCTTTTCCTCCAGCTTTCAAAAATATAATCTTCACTCATATTTATGCAGAACAGTGCTACATATGTTATTGCACGCATCTCTTACATTGAAAGCAATACCTTTTACTTTCCTTCCCTCTCTTGGCCTGTCCTTCTCTACTTACCACCACAGTTCCTCTCCTGTCTTCGTGTTACTGCAGTTTATTATATCTTAGTTTCACCAAAGTCAGCTGTAATTGCCACTGAAAAAACAATCTCACACTGGCTTTGGCTGCTACCTCCGCCCAGCACTGCCCCTCCCTTGTGCCATCAATATCTCTGTGGCTGCACAGCAAATTGGACCAGGAAGATGAGCTGGTTTACAAAGATTCACTGCCTTCACTGCTTGCAGGGAGCTTGACCTGACGTTGTGCTGTTGGTGGCACGTGAAAAAGACAATTGGATCCAGCGTTGTGTGAGTCCCACTGCAACACCAGCCTAAGAGTCCAGGAGAACCTCGCCGTGTTCTCTCAGTGTCAGGACAGTAGAGCTGCAAGCTCCCCTGCCATGTGTGCTGCCTTGCTGTGAGACAGCTCCGTGGCCATTTAGGATCTGTAGGCTGTGCCAGTAAAGAGCTCACCACAGGGGGTAATTTGGGTAATTTTGGCAAGTTGGCCTGCAGCTCAGTTACCAGCTGCAGAGAGGTTTGGAATTTTATATATCAGCTGTCTGCTGGCACCAGCTTTGAGTTATATTGTCTTTGGAAGCTGACATCATTCTTAAGGTGAAATGAGTGAATACTGGTGAATGAATGTCAAATCACACTGTTCTAATTACAGGAGGTTTCTAAGGTGTTTTCCTTCACTCATCCTTGACTTGGTGTGATTCATCTCTTGGTTTTCAGTCTGTCTTTTTTTCACTTTCTACACCTCATTTGCAGACCATGCTATGCTCTGCAGGACAGAAGCACTCCAAGACAGTGAAAGTCACTACTGGGGGTAGACTTCTCTTAGTGAGGAAAAAAAAGCTTTCCTCCTTAAAATTCCTAAATGCATTTGGCACCATCACTTTGATGCAGCTCTCAGAGCCATCTGAAAACAAATCTGTGTGCACATAGCAGAAGGACACGTTCACCCCCTGAGGTGACTGGCACAGGAATCAGTTTAGTCAGGGGCCATGAGGAAATCATGTGCTGTATCAAAAAGGATCAGGGTAGCTCTGCCTATATTTATATTCAGAGAGAATGTGGGAGAGACTTGAACCCTCAGCCATCCCACAGTTGGTGGGATGATGGGCAGGCATGGCTTTTCCTCTACAAGCAAGAGGAAGTTTTGTGGCTTATGTGGCTGATTTGGCACAGCTGCTGACAGCTTTTCCTCACCTCCCTGAGGTGACCCTGCCTTCCTTGATAAATGGAGGAATGATAGAATGCAGCCAGGTGCCATAGACAGAACATACATGTTTACAGCTTGGTACTTATTTACTCATCTGTTCTTGACTTCCACTGTAACTGCCAGGTCACCTTTTCCAAACATAGCAGTGCTGACCACACTGGAAGACGCCTTTACTAGCTAAAGGATCTTATTTTGTCTGCCCAGGAATGGGGCTGTGCTGTGGGGAAGATGGCTGGAGGCTGTGGGGGGGGGCGAAGAAAACCTTTGGCCTTTCTGAATTTATCTGCACAGGGAAAGGGCCTGGCAGAACAAGTGAGTCACAACTCTACAGGCCTCTTTCTTGACAAAACTCTTGTCTCACAGAGGAGTATCAGTGACTTCTGGCATAGAAGTGATGGATACAGTGAGGCTACAGTGCAGGATTAAACTACAGAGGATGAGAATCCTTGGTGGACAAGTAGAGGCACTTGAAATGTCAACTGCATTTCAGTATACAGAGCAAGATGCAAATACCCATAATATGCATGGCTTTGTGGGAGGTTTGTGGATGGTAAAGTGAAGGACAGCTTCACAGAATTCTTCCACGTTATCATATGCTTCTGATCCCAAATTATCTATTGTTATCTCAGAGTCTTTGTACCAGACCACGCCATAAAGCAGGAGGAGGAATGCAAGATGCTAAAAGCATTGCATAAAGGAAGATGCAGACTGTATATCGACCTTCTGCACAGGATGAGCCTTTGCAAGCCAGAAGGATCTGTGCACCTGTGGAATTCAGCTTGTGACTGCCAGAATAAATGCATTTAACTCAAGAATCCCATATGCACATGTTCATATGGCTTATGAGGAACACTTTATGGTGGCCACATGGCTGTGTGTACAGACACATTTCTCCAGTGAGCTAACACAGGTTCTTGAACACCAGCTGTGGAATCTGTGTCTAAGGCTCTGCGTTTTTGTGGGGGGCAGTCTTATCCCAACTGTGCCAATATGAAGCTGGGTAAATCAGTTTGACACATTGCCAGTTTTCAGAATTTTTCTCAGTCTCTCAGGTTTTTGATTTATTTTCAAAAACTCTCCATGGAGACTGCTCTTTATGTGGAATTTACCCTTCTGCCAGGCCAGACTGGAATTTCAGCCATTTATAGGAAATATGAGATTTTTGTGTGTGTATGTGGTGCCAACTCACTAGAACAGACACAGGGACAACACTTGGGCTTTGCAACCAATAAAATTCAGCAAATAAACCAGCTTGCCTCTTTTCCTTCACTTCCTCTCTCCCTCCCCCCTTCCATTCCTTCCCCACTATTTTCACACCTTGCTGAGACATATGAAATCAAAATGGCAAAAGCATTCCAAGGAAACAGTCATTTACTCTGGATTATTATCCACTGGATTTATGCAAACCATGGCCTGAGCAGGCAGCCTCTCTCCCATCCTTCCCTTGCAACAGAAAGTGCATCTGCTAAGTCATGGCTAAGGAAAGGCACAGTCCTGACCTGTGGAGACAAACAGCTCTGGTGACAGCTGAGTGAAGCAAAGCCTGGCTGGCACTGTGTCACACCCCGGGCCAGGAGCTCTCCCCAGCAAGGTACCAATGCAAAGAGTGACAGTGACAGACTGGTGCTCTCCAGCAGCTGGAGAATGTGCTTCCTTAAGGGACTCTGCATTAGGCTGCACCCAGCACAGATGGTTGCTCAGGAGGGAGAGGTGATGTTCAGGACTAGGCAGGGGAATTTGGAAGCAAGTTGCAAAAGCAAGGGCACCTACATATTGTCTGACAGATCCATTATTGCCATGAATTACCAGCCTGTTTAAAAGTTAGTAGTTCTACCACTAAGAGAGGCTTGCCTGGTCCAATTATACAATCGTGACAAGCAACTGGAAATAGGAAACCTGCCTGATTGCATAAATCTGGCACAGGTAGGCTAGCAGAGATCCCAGCCAGCTTGCATTTGGTTACTAGGCAATGTAACATATTGAGGGCCAGAACGGGTCCCTTTAGCTCAGATTTCTGTCTCTGACAGTAGCCAAAGATGCCTTAGGTGGACCATAGGAACAGGAAAAGCATATGGAAAGATGACCTCTCCCAGTCATCTCCACCACTATTTTAACCTGTATTAGCTAAGTTGAAGCTAGCACGAGGTGCTCTCTACAGTTCAATCACTTTTCCTCTACAATTGCAGGTACCTTTGAATTTATTTTCATGTCTGTGTTTTCCCAAGTCTGTGAAGGACAGATGTCTTGCTGGAGAAAACTCCATGGCATATGTTCCTGATAGGAGGCAAAGAGAAAGAACAGTGTCAAGGGGAGTTAAGTTGCTGCCAAATACACAGACACAGCCTAACTGCAAAGTCATTGCAGTCAATTAGAACTAGCCTTAATGTGATTCCATGTTGTCCCCTTCTCTACACACAGTGGTCACAAAATTAATAAAATAAAACCTTTCCTCTCTTATAAATACAGAAGTCTAAGCAACAAAATTTCTGTCACCTCCATTAGCCTTGAAAAAGATAGTTTGCTGACATACAGGTATTTTTCTCATCAGATGAAAGTTGCAGTATGTGGCAGCATGCTCAGGATATGCACAGGGTACGCACTGCCTGCACCTACCTTCTTGCACAAGCCTGCCAGTAGGGACAAGAGGGCAGAAAGAACCAAGGTCAGCAGCTGACCCAGGAAGATTTGGATTCTTGTAGCTGCACTGCGTTATTACCACTACAGTGAGCTTCCAGTGTTTACTGTACACACACAGATTGGTATGCAGGGAGATGGGCTGTCTGAGCAAATAAGCAGAAGAGGCCAGGGTCCAAGTCAGACTGAACAATAGACTGGGGAGAATGCAAGACTCCTCTTTAACTGGACTTCCCTCCAGGAAACCCAGCTCATACTAAAATCCTCCTGTATCCTGTGCCCTAGTCTGGGGGCGTTGACTCAGTTCCAGCTAATCATGTAAATTGTATTTGCAGGAGGTGAGTGCAGGCTGCTGGATGCTCCCAAGAAAATATTCTGGAAGAAGCCTCCCTGCTCTAAGATGGGAGGAGAGTTGGCCTCAGCATTCTGAGAGAGGTCGTCTGTTCAAGTGCCCCCAAGCACAACTGCTTCTTTAGTGAAGTAATCGACCATGCATCAGACCTCAGAAATATCAAAGCTCCTCTCCTGCCTCCTTATCTTGAGAAATGGAAATGGTTGTTCAAACATAGTGATTCTCATGACTCCAGCAGAAGGAGATTTTTAGACTCTGAGGCTCCCACTTCAAGATGACTGGGGTCAGAACTGTGTAGTATTTGAGGTTTACTGTGGTTTTAAGCTGACCGAGACAAAGAGAGAATTGGGACAGGAAGTTTCTAGCTGAGAATTAATATCCAAGCCCAAACCTGGGTTGTAAGAAAACTGTTTCTCAACCTTTTGTAATTAACAAGCCAAATAGTGTTTGAGGGGGGAAAAAAGGGAAAAGTGGGAGTCTCTGGACCTTCTACATAATGCTAGTATTTGTCAATTTGCTCAATAAATAAAGCACCTGACATCTAATTAATAAAATGTTGTGATTTTAGAAAAATTAAATTACATGTTATAATCACAGCCATTTTGACTGGGATTTTTGAGTGGAATACTGATAATGCTCTCTTCCAACAGTCAGAAATCAGCAAGTATTCCATCGTCTGGACTCTTACATTTTATGGATCAACAGTGGCTCATAGTTCACAGAGATTAAATTGATAGATACTGGTTAGGAGCTTGTAATAGTGGTCTTGAAAACCAAGGTAGCTAGGATTTCTGTGTGCTTTTGTGTTTTCTGTCAGTTCTTTTAATATGCTACATATTCATATATGAAGATGGTTAGGTCACTGTACTTGCTTTTTCAAAAACAATGTAAAGTTCTGGTTTTTAAAAACGTAAGTGAGATATTTTCACCTCTTTTACCAGGATTTGGAAGTAAACTATTCCTATTTTTACATTTCCTGTTCCAGGAAGGAAATATGGTTTTAAAATTTTTGTTACTATAGATTTTTCTTTCCTAGTTGCATCAAATCTGAATCAGTGGTGACACTGAAAGAGTTATGCTTCCTGTTTGCTTCTGCTTAAGAAAAAGTTTTAGTCAGAACTGTTGGAAATGCAGCTGTAACTAGTTATCATCCAACTTTCTCCAAACACTGTTTAACACTTACTTATCAATTGAAGTCCTTACATTAAACAGTATCTCAAATGCCTTTCCTCTTAGAAATGCAGACAGGAAAGTTCTCAGGGGTGCTGTAAGTACTCTTTATGCTATACCATAGGAAACATGTTTTCTCTAGGACTTCTGCCTCAGTTTATGGAATCAGAGCATTTCCAGACTGTTTCCCAATGAAATGTAGCTGGGAGGACCCTGACTACTTAAAAATCACATTGACTCTTACAATAAAAGCAGAGGCAAATGCTAGTCCAAATCCAATTTAGGTTCAATATGTTGATTTTTACCTAGGACTTTATGGGATTCTTTATGCAATTTCCCCTTTTATCCCCCATCTTCCTATAGTTACACTGGAATTTTGTGTACTGATTCAGCTGGAACATTCCACTCTTGAAGGGAGTCCATTTTCAACAACAATTGAAATATTTACCACTGATATAAATTGTGAAATATTTTAGATTATTGAATAAACTAGCAATTTCCCTCACCATTACCAGCACATTTACATAAATGACAAATCACTTTCAGTGATACTGTGTAAGCGCTAATTCCCTAATTCACTAATTGACTAATGATTGTAGTCTATGGAGGAGTAAGAATTTCACATGGTCAATTTCATTTATGGGGAAAATGAAATTAAAAATTAGGAGCCTAATTTTCAGTAGGTTCTCTCAACTCCTCCTAAAAATCTGATCAAGTTACATCTGCATGGTAAGGTCAAGCAGACCAAGCAGAGAATAGATGCTCTACACAAACAGTTGCTGCTGAGGATCTGACATGCACACTATGCGTATTCCAGTTTTTTTCAATTCAAATCACCTTCATCTGGATCCCCTGGAGTGAATGCCTAATGAGGTCTGAGCTTGTTTGGTACACTCCTGGAGAACAATTTTCAGTTTAATTTCACTCAACAGAACCTAACCCCTGCACTCAAAATCAGCCCCTGATGCAAAATGAAACACAGACAACAGAGATGTTGAGGAGATTTGCATCAAAAATACAGTCCTGACCCAAGCTAAAACACCAGTGGAGCCACATCACAAGCATTGTTGGCAGGGCCACTGCAATGGCTGTGCTCTGTACCACACTTTTGCCATGTCACAGAGTGGCACACTACAGCCACAATGCAGAGAAAAGGCACAACAGGCTGGCACATGGTCCTGCTGTTTCCAGACCGGTATACAAGGTCTTACTTTTAGGCACATTTCCTGAGGAGTAAAGCATCTATACTTCTCTAAACTCTGACAGTTTGTAGTGAAGGTATGAGAATTTGTTCTGCTTCATTTCAAGACACACTGATTCAGAACAGTTGGTGACCCAATGCTGCCTTACTTACTACCAAAACTCCGTGTTTGTGTTGATTTAAACATTGTTTTTACTGCTGGAAGAAATTTTTCTTGAAAGTAGTGCTTCAGCTCCATGGTATTTGTGTCACTGCATAATGAAGTTGCATAACGTTGCATCACTGTACACTGGCAAGATGCTGCAACAGGAGGATTCAGGGAGCAGTGCTCCTGTGTAGCACGGGCACAGAGTTACAGGAGAAAGTGGAGAACCCTTTAAGGCCTGGTTTACACTACTGTATTTGCATTTTATGTCTTATATGCCTTTTATAATCACAGATTTGCATTGTATGTGGACACACTGAAATTATAAAGTCATCTACCAATGTCCAGCCTTTCTGTTGCATGCACAGATTCTCTTCCTGAGCTGACACAAATCCTCAGCAAACATACTATTGTCACAGGAACACTTGACCAGTAAAACCATGCCTGCAGCTGTGTCCCCTGAGCTCTGGTTCCCCAGGCAGGGGCTCTTCTGCTGATACAACCTGTCAGAGTGGGGATGCACAACCTGGGTAAAAACAACCAAGTACCCCAGTGACAGGGCAACATCAGTTGCTATTAGCCAGGAAATTACTTCCTAGGGTTAATGTTAGAGTCGTGATCATTTGGTTTACCCTTCAGCTAAGGTAATTTTATAGCCATGCCAAAAGGTGTTTTTAACAGAAAATATACTGGGGAAGTTTAAACAACAGCTATCAAAACAAAACAAATTCTAGGTTCAGCTATGTCATTTTTTTTAAAGCTGTGGCAATCTTCAGTAGCCCTTTGATTCAGTCTCTGGTACAATGAGGCACCGTGCATCACACATTAGTTGATGCTGATCTGTGGCACTGCACAATGCTGTCATTGTGGGGACAAGGAATGAAGTTGGATTGTTTGCAGGATGTAGCAGTCAGGAGGAAACAGAACAACAAACACACCAATGCTTAGGCACTCTTTTCAGCATAGCAAAAGACTCAGCTAACTCATCAAACTACATACCTTGGGATGGTAGGATTAAATACAGCATGTCCTAAGAGGCTGGAGGTTTTGCAAGCTCCATTCTGAGGTTTACTGAGAGGAAAAAAAATAAAACACCAAAGCCATAAAATGTTCTGAATTAAGGAAAAAAGCCCTTATTAAATTAGTAACAGCTAGAAGGAGATGCACTATATAAACACCAGAACTTTCTGCTTTCAGAAGTAAGCAACCAATACACAGTTCCCATCTGTGACTAACCAGACCTGCCAAAGCTCACACACTGAGCGTGAGAGTCACACCACTGACAGTTCCCTCCTGCCACACCACAGCTTGGTTTGCACCTCGTGTGCTCACAGGGTCACAGCTGCTGCTCTGCACCCCTTGGAGACACAGCTACTGGGCACAGCACAGCATGACTGCAGGACCTGCAGAACTGCAATTTTTTTGTTTGTTTTCACCTTCAAACAGCACCTCTCTCATGCTTCCCCTTCTGTGAGTTACGACGAATGCACACAAAATGGTTAGAGGTATTTTTTTCTAGAGAAAGCATTAATTTCTGTTACATGTGCTGCATTTACTGTGCAATAGATGATAGGCATTGGGGACGAAGTCTGTTTTGGTGTATTTTACATAATCTGCTTGAAGAGCTTCCCTTAAAAGAAAGTAATTAGTTTGTACTATTTTGCATAACATTCTTATCCTATTGGTAAGAGCCCAGCAGACAGCTAGTTGGATTCAATTTACTTGTGGCATAGTGTTTCACATAAACATAGTCTGTAGTCTTAATGTAATTAGATAATTTCTGCTGTTCTGACGTTGCCTTACACACCCTGGTTACTAACACCAGATATTTTGTGAAACTCCAGAGAAGACAATATAAGCTGCCAAGTGGAAACTTCTTTGAGAGGCTGGCTCATGTCCTGAAATTATAGATGCACAAACACAGCTGTATTTGTGCTATTTCTAAAATGCCAGAGGCAAAGCATTTAATATACATTTATATAGATATGAAACACCCCTCTGGGGATTTACTACTTACATGCGTGGAAGTGAACAGCAGCAGCAGCAGATAAATAATGAAAAAGTCAATTACATTTTAAAGAGCCTTTTAATTTTAATAGTCCATAGTGATGTTAATAGTACAGGGAAGGACATTTTCAAAGCATTTATCTTGACATTTACCTTCATGATGGCTTGATAATTTAAGCATGTGGTTGTAGAGAGGTAGAGCTAAAGCTCTACCTCTCTAGAGAAAGAGAAATCATTTATGTTCCAGTTTGTTAGTTTTTACAATTCTGCTCTTCTGTTTTGAGGCATTAATAGAGGCTTTTCTGAGTGTTTGTGTTATCCTCTTTTCTGAGTTTTAAGCCATATAAAATAGAGAAACTACTTTTTGTTGAAAATTGCTGTTGAAACTGTTTTCTGTTGCAAAAAAAAGTTGTTGTTGATGTGTGATCAAGGCATTGTTGAAACAAACTGTGGCTTTATGGTTTTATTGCTATTTCTTAGCACCTAAATCTGGAGTTCCTTGAGCTGGCCAGCATATTAACACAGAATGAAAAGGCAATCATAGATAGTAAGGCAGAAATAAGCCCTCCAAAAGTGTCATTTCAAACCAATAAAAAGCAGCAATTGCAACAAAAGAAGCCTTAATGGCCCCAGTATTTCCTTGACAATGGGATATGAATCCTTTTGCCTTACTGGGATGTAACTTAAACTAATGGTGACTGTTCTCTCTCTGCGAGATGTTCTCATATGAAACGAACTGATGGGGTTCTTGTTGCAGTTTTGGGTCACAGCCACGACTTTACAGGTCTCTTTACCTCCCTCTCTGCAGGCAGCCTGAGCTGCAGGAGCAGAGACAATGCAATTTCTTGAAGTCCCTAGGTGCCCAAGGCCGCCTTGATCTGCCACCGGCTGTTCCACACACCTGCCCTCACCACGGATGTAAACTGAGCACATGCACAGCTGGGTGAAAGGGTTCAAGGCTGGTGGTTCTCCTCCTGGCGAAGGAGAATGGGCCAGTGTGTGAGTGGCTTCCTGCTGGGAGGCCCCTGGCACCCAGTGGCTAAAGGCAGGCAGTGCAGAGGACAGTGCTCGAGTGGGATTAAGGCTGTGGAAGACTGGAAGGGAAGCAAGAAAATGTAGCAGACTAAGAATGGTTAGGCAGAGTTTATAGGTTGTGTCACAGCAACACTGCAGACTGCAGCGGGCTGGGGTATAGCGAGACTTTGTAACGAGTACAGAACATTAAACTGATGAAATGTGCCTACAGCTGGTGTGTTGATACTTGGCTTCACTGCAGTTCCAGAGCTGGCCCTTGATGTTTCACTCTAAAGGCTAAACTGCCAGAAGTCACCAAGAAGGCCCGAGGCCCCACAGATGTGCAGAAACTGCTCTCCTGCCAGCAGTGGCTCCCAGTAACAGATCTCATCAACTGCTTGCTACGGAAGGTAGCTTCCTTTGCTGGAAGAAAGAAGCCATGCAACAGAAACAGGCACTTCGATTCACTAACACTGGTTTACATACCTGGTCTCACAGGAGACATTCCTGGCGGCTGTTGTTGACCAGTTGACCAGTGAGCTCCAGCATGTCTGAGCTTTCCCTTGCTGCCTTCCCCTCCGTATTTGCACAGCTGCTTGCATAGAGTGGTGGTCACCTCCAGCAGCCAAAAGGGAGAGCTGGGAGCCATGCTGGTGTTGGCCTCTGCCTCCTCGTTCAGCTTCAGCATGACAACATCATGCTAAGGGACATTCAAAAGGACACGGACATTCAAAAGGAGAGTGGGAAAGAAAGACTTGTTTCTTTTTTTGCTTTTATAAAAGCTATTAAATGTCTTGCTTTTATCTGTGCTGGCTTGCTTCTCCTGTCTTGTCAGAACTGACTCTGTTATGCCTCTGTTATGTATTGGGGCTGCAAATAACTCATGGAAAAATGTTTTGCTGCATGCTTTAATTTGTTTTATAAAACCAGATGCAATTCCATTGATTCTTACACAGAATTTTCTCCCAGGAGCTTTGTGAGCATCAATGAATGGTTGTTAAATCTGAATGAGACCTTGAATAAAGACAATGCTAAAAGCTTGCTATGATGCTTAGGCCAAATGCTCTCAGCTGGAAAACACCCAAAAAGATTCTTTTTGTCCCAATGATGCTTTGCAGTTTGAACACATTCATAATCTCATGAACAGTCTGAGCTGCCTATCAAATTTTATAGGGATTGTCTTGCAACAGAGAGCAAAAAAATTACCTTAGATGAGCTGTTAATGTGCAATGTCTTCTTTATAAGTGTTAAGCTGCTCACTTTCCAGTTTTAATACAGATTTACAGCAGTGTGAGGCTGCTCACTTTCCAGCTGTAATGCAGGCAACTGTCCACAGACTTACAGAGCACACAGAGCATCTGTTGGCACGAGCCTTACGGATCACATCTGTCAGCAGTGGTTTTACCCTCTAATTTGCAGTCCCATTTGAAGAGTCTCAAGTATCAGCAATCCAAACTGAAAAGGAAGCTCAGCTGCTTCAGCTGAGAGGCCAGGGAGGAAGGAATACTGTCATCTGAAAGGTGATTGAAAACTGACACGGAAGAGTACAAACCCGAGTGCTACCACATGGTTTGGCTCCATTTCTTTAAAAACCTTAACAGTAAAAGCCTGCCAGGATGACAGCTCCTTAGTGAGTAGAGACGGGCCCAAACAGGAAAGGTGTTGATCCTACATTACATGCACTTTGTTGGGCCACTGCAAGAGACAACAGACTGGCAATGCCCAGCCATGCAGAGCCAGGCCAGCACTGCTAATCATGCCCATAGTGTATCCCCAGTGCTTCTACCCTATTCTCACTATCACAGAATTAATGGGATTCACCAACAGAAATAAATGTAGGAAACCAGAAGATGAACCTGACTTGCCTAAGTCTCTTAAAGCAAGGATTACCCTTCAAGTCCAGTGATCAGTTCAGAAACTTTCCCCAATAACACAGACCAATCAGTTTTTCAGAGTTGCAGCAAAAAGTAATATATGTCAAAATACTAATTATGGGTGACTGTTTGGAAATCCTGTTCTGTGAAGCTCTGCAGGGCTTAGTCACAGACTGGCTGGGGCCCAGAGCTTTCCTCTCTCACACAGTCTACATCCAGGCCCATGAACACACTTGATGTCATCTCTCTACTGCATTCCCTTGGAGCTAAGTCCTGCATTTCTAATTTGGAAAAGGATAGGCAAGTTTCTTACTAAAATTGCACACACCCAGCAGGGAGCAGTTACAGAGCAGAGCCTTGCCTTGCAGCTGAAAGCCCTTAAGGAAGAGATCACTCCTCTGCAACACATGCTCCAGTGAATACAGGCTATGCTGTGGGGAAAAAACTAATAGTTCTTCCCATCAAATCCTTAATATCAGAAGGATTTCTCTCCCAGGGATCCTTGAATGGACAAAGTGAGCTAGAACTGTTTGGTTCTTTCCCTGGAATGCAAAAGATTACAGTTCTCCAGGTAAGAATTGTAGAGAAGCTAAATTTATTATTTCCTTTTTTTACTTCTCAAGGGGGAAAAAACCCCCAAACCTGCTACTACTTTAGGGAGAACTATTTGCAGAAACCCTAGACTGGCTCAGCCAAGAGAGTCACATCAGTCAATACTCCAGCTGTATCACCCAGGCCTCGACGCAGGCAAATTTGCCAGCCCAGAGGCAGAGTTTAATTTTCAGACTCGATGACTGGACAATTTGGTTTATGAGATCCAACCCAGTTTCTGCACACAGTGATGTAACTCATCTGCAGGCTCAGAAGTCACAGCTGAGTCCCCTTGGGTGATACAGACATGAAATCATGGTAAAAAAAGGGCTGTGAGAAAACACATCTGGAGGTCATCCAATCCATCTCACTCCCCTAAGTGGGTTTCTTTTTTCAAACTCAGAAAGAAGTGCCTCTGGCACAGCAGATAATTGAACTGGTGTTTCTCAAGCCTTCCTGATAATCACACTGATCACAGGGCCAGCCTTCCTTACAGGATGCAGTCTTACACTTCACCCTGATAATTTCATTTTGGAGGCCTTGACCTTGACCTTGAAGACAGAGGAAGGGAAGGGAAGGGAAGGGAAGGGAAGGGAA